>JBBPTZ010001102.1:0-11832 GCA_038094315.1 Phylloporus cf. tubipes
AGGAAGACACCGAGAACGAAAGCGAGACGAAGTTGGGGGCAGGGAGAACAGAAGTGGAAGTCGACGACGAGGCTCACCGGAATACGAAGACTACAAACGCCCTGCATCACCTGGTCCGGCGACGCAGAGCATGTATCCCAACCGCCAGTCGCGAGACGAAACGTATGAGCGGCGTGGTGGCTATGGGGGTGGTGGCGAGTATTTGGAAAGGTCGGTGTGTTTCCGCTCTTTGGGGGATGAGTACGTACTGAAATGGTCTTCGTAGCCGGAGGATGCAGCGGGAGCGCTCGACGTTTAGCATCTGGCCGTCTTCGCCAAAGGCGCCTGCACGCGCACTGTATGTAATTGTTTCAAAATGGTGTGTTTCCTGACTTACTTTGCGGCAGATCACCCGAACGTGGTGCATCTCGCAAAAAATCCAAGCGGGATCGTTCAGTCACTTCCTCAGAGTCCTCAGACTCGGAATCAGAACGCCGTCGCCGCGAACACAAAGCTCGTAAACGTGCTCGGAGAGAAAAGGAGAAGAGAGAACGCAAGCGTCGGTCCCGAAGCTACGACGATACCAAGGAAGAACGCTCCAGAGAAGGACACCATGACCGGAGAAGCAAGAGTAAAAGTCGTCCACGCAGCCCGAGCCCGAGTTCTGCGCCATATTCTTCTCGTGTGTCCGAGGGTGAGGGGGAATGGGTCGAAAAGCCCGTGGCCGTGGCTCCGTTCGTTGTCACGTCGCAGGGCGATGGTTCAATGCCACCACCAGCCACTATACTGTTTGACGACGACGATGACGACGGTTCGGACATGGATATTGGTCCTCAGCCTCTAATGAAGGCGACCTCATCCAAAAGGGTAGACGAACGCGCTTACGGTAGCGCGTTGCTGCGCGGGGAAGGTAGTGCCATGGCCGCCTTTTTGAAAGACGACACACAAAGTCGTATCCCTCGTCGTGGCGAAATCGGTCTCACATCGGACGAGATTGCACAGTTCGAGGCTGTCGGGTACGTCATGAGCGGCAGCAGGCACAAACGCATGAATGCCGTCCGTATGAGGAAGGAGAACCAGGTCATCAGCGCGGAGGAGAAGAGGGGTATCCTCAAATTGCAAAAGGAGGAGAGAGAGAGGAGAGAATCTATACTTCGGGAGGAATTCAGCGAATTGGTTCAAGACAAGCTCAAGGAAAAGCTTCAAGGGCCAGAGCCGAAGCGAACCGTCGACTAAATCGGCTTGTACCTATCACTCACTCTCGAATGTAGCATCGAGTTTGGATTCGGCCTTGTTGCTAATATATACTGTATAGCCATGTAAAATAATGGTGGTTAGAGCTCGTCGCGTTTCCCTGGTTTTATGGCCATGAGTTCGGTCGTGAATACCAGAGCTGCATCCGGGGGAATGGCATGGCCAGCTCCTCGACTACCTACACAGCGTGGCTGTAAGAAACGGGTGGGAATGAACGGTGATGGACCAACCATAAGCCAAGTTAGAAGGAATGGTCAATGTGCGCTTCTCTCCAACGCAGGCACCCAGGAGACCTTCGTCCCAACCACGGATAACCTGGCCAACGCCAACTACGCGAAGAAGGTGAGCGTGTGAGAAAACGGCAGCACGGGTAGGGCATACGTTTGAAGGACAACGGTTGGCCACGGTCGAGACTGTGGCACCAATGTAAGGAGTGCACGTTCAGGTTATATAAAGTAACGGTACCTCGAGTCAAACTTGGATCCGCCCTCGAATAGAGTACCCGTCTACGTGTCCAAGGTGAGGACGGTAGATCGTACATCGACCATTGCAAACTCACGTAGTGAACGGAGATGGTGTCACCCTTGGCTGCCTTGTCGGGACACACCTCGGGCATGGAAGTGGTCTCGATCTGAAGCTTGGTAGGAGGCTGAGCGAGGACGCAGACCGCCGCGACCAAGAGCGAGAACCAGACTTTCATGTTGTATTGAAGCTGTTCTGGTTTCACGCAATCGGTGACCAAAAACAGCCGAGATGCCGCTGAGTCAGCAACTGTACAGCGAGTGTCCACTTGTAAACTTTAATTCAGACCGCCTCATCGCAATCGACGCCGACGAACAACATGGTGAGCAAACACGACGGCGGATAACGTCCTGCTCTAACTCCTTCGTCAGCCTTCACAAAAGACTTTTCGCACGAAACGGATCCTCGCCAAGGCTGCCCGTCAGAACCGGTGAGCAATGGCGCGTAAGAGACTGGACGCGTGTTCATCCTTTTAGGCCAATTCCCCAGTGGTTTCGTCTGAAGACAGACACTAAAATTCAAGTACGCTTTGTCGACAAGCGGTGCGGTTTGGATCTCTGACCGTTTCTAGTACAACGCCAAGCGTCGAAACTGGCGGCGCACCAAACTCAACATTTAGTCCTTTGAGGGCGATAGCCAGGGGACAGAATGGAGATACGTCGACACACCCGCGTCATGTACCACGCACAAATGCAATCAGGCTCTTGTTCGCTGAGTACTTCAACTGAGGTTTGATACGCATTTCTATCCTCGGTTTGATGACGACTGTGATCCTTTACACCGTCTGCAACAAGCTTGGGCCGAACTGCACCGAGTTTCCATCGTGTCCGTCCAAGTCCATTAACTAGGTTGAGCGTAGTTGCTTGTAATGCTGTACAGTCAGTACGTGTATGCAACGTGTTACGAGGTGACACAGTCTCAGACCACATCGACCTCCGCACTCCGTCCCGCAGCTTTGCTGCATCTTGTAGAGTCCGTCCAAGGCGCTGGTGTATCATGTCTCTCATTCTCACCATCTTCTCCCTCGTGTTCTTGACTGAACTCGTGTCATGGATCGGCAAATCCGTCCTTCTCGAGCTTGTACGCTGGTTTTCTCCATATCCTGTTGCTCAACCCTACATTCGTTTGTAGGCTTGGGATCTCTATTGCAGAATTTTCATGAACGCCCAATATGCAAGACAACGCCAGCTCAAAGCCGAGCTGCTCACTACAAAGAAAGAACTTATGCAGACCAGCGCCCAAGATCAATTCGCCAAGTGGGCAAAGCTGAGACGAAGCGTCGACAAGGGGCTTGCAGAGCTTGAAAAACTCAGTGAGCCACGTTCTCCCTCTGCCCAAGCCCGTGCGTCTGACATTCTTTCAGACAGCGAACTTGCCACCACCAAATCCGCTTTCTCTGCACAGTTTAGCAGTCTCGTTTGGATATTTACTACAGGGTTGCAATTCGCCATTGGGTGGTGGTACAGAAAATCTGCCGTATTTTACCTACCACCCAATTGGTTCGGTCCTCTTACGTGGACACTCGCGCTTCCATTTGCACCCTCAGGTTTGTCTCAGTTTTTTAACGTTCCATCAGTCGAGCTTATACTTTTCTGCTTCTAGGCTCCGTCAGTGTTGGGGTATGGCAGATGGCATGCCGTAGGGTGATCAAGGTGGGAGAGAACACTGTTAAAAATATCATAGGTGAGCGATTCGCTGAGGATTTCGTTACCAAAACGTCAACGTCAATCTTTGCTTCCATTCGCTGCGCAGTAGTGCCGTCGGAGCCTGTGGCCGTACCGAGTTCTACCGAGAAAAAGACGTAATGAGACGTGTGGGGATACCGGTAAGAAAGAACGCCTCGCTGGCGGAGGGTGGTGATATGTGGGGATGGCAATTATCATGCCTACCTGTAATTATCGTCGCTTGTACGTGTACAGGTTCTGCTTCCCCAGGCGATCAGAAATTACACCTTACAGCTCGTAGACTGTATGGCGGCGTTATTGGCAAGTTCCAACGATATTCCTTGTTGATTTTGCACTTCAAGTTCTCATAGTTGACCTCAGCTGACTCAAGGCAAGCATCTGATTTGCAACAGGGGCTTTTGAAAATCAAAATCACATGATAACACAAAATGACGTTGGAGCGGAAAACGGATGGACTGACGGAGTCCCGCGACCACTTAAATACCATAATTTTGAGCGCACTCAGCCAACAGCAGACTCTTTATGATGCCCTCTAGCGTGCAGATCCTCTCAAAAGTCGCCCCGGAGGCACAGGCTCAGATTCTTACAAATGACGCGCTCACTTTTCTCGCTGCCCTCCACAGGACGTTTGAGTCTACCAGGCAGAGTCTCCTGGTTGCCCGCGACGTCGCCCAACGCAGGTACGACTCGGGCGTAACCCTCGACTTCCCGCCAGAGACCGCCCACATCCGTGCTGAGCCTTCCTGGCACTGCGCCCCTCCTGCCCCAGGGCTCGAGGACAGGCGTGTCGAGATCACGGGTCCCACTGATCGCAAAATGGTCATCAACGCCTTGAACAGTGGCGCAAAGACGTTCATGGCTGACTTTGAGGGTCTGTTTGATTAGCACCTCTCCATTTTGCTCTGCTGATGCTTGCTTGGCATAGACTCCAGCGCGCCGACATTTGCAAACATGCTCAACGGTCAGGTCAACCTCCGCGACGCTATCAGACGTCAGGTCGACTTTGTGTCTGGTGGGAAGCCATACAAGCTTGTCGAGAATCCCGCCGTGCTTCTGGTCCGGTATGCCAAGCCCCTATTTTTTCCAAGATGGTGCTGATGTGCCCGCAGACCTAGAGGTTGGCATCTTGACGAAACCCGCGTGACGGTCGACAATGCTCCCTTGTCCGCCTCCTTGTTCGACTTCGCGCTATACTTTTACCACAACGCTCACGAGCTCGTCAAGCGCGGCTCCGGACCCTACTTTTACCTTCCAAAGATGGAACACTACCTTGAGGCCCGCCTTTGGAACGATGTCTTTCTCTTCTCTCAGTCGTATCTCGGAGTCCCTCACGACACTATCAGAGCTACTGTCTTGATCGAAACACTCCCTGCTGCGTTCCAGATGGAAGAGATTCTCTTCGAACTCAGGAATCATTCTGCCGGTCTCAATTGCGGGAGGTGAGGATCTTCTATCACTTTTCCATACCGCTTCCTTTTTCGTGGGGGCGGTCACTTACAATGGCTCTTTTACAGATGGGATTATATCTTTAGTGCCATCAAGAAGCGCAGGGCTGACCGGGGCGCGGTGCTGCCAGACAGGAAAGACGTCACCATGACCGTACCATTCATGGACGCGTACGTGCGCCTCCTTATCCAGACTTGTCACAGGTATGATTGGCAACTATTGAGTGAGAAAACTCTGATGGTGGTCACAGGAGGAAAGTCGCCGCCGTGGGTGGCATGTCTGCGCAGATTCCTATCAAGAACGATCCAAAAGCAAACGAGATTGCCATGGAAAAAGTCAGAGCCGACAAACTTCGCGAGGTCACAGCGGGACACGACGGTACTTGGATCGCCCACCCACTCATCAACGAGATCGCCCGCAAAATATTTGACGAACACATGCTGGGTCCCAATCAGGTAAGTTGTTGACGCGTGCCTTCTTCGCGACCTTTACCAACGCGAATCCCAAAGTATCACGTTCGCAGAGAAGACGTCAGAGTAGCGGCTGCCGATTTGTTGAATGCAAATGTTCCTGGGAAGATCACACAGGACGGTGTTCGTAGCAACGTCTCTGCCGTCCTGGCGTATTCGACGGCCTGGATTGGTGGAAATGGTTGTATCCCGGTCAACTTCCTGATGGAGGACGCGGCCACCGCTGAGATCGCACGTGTCCAATTATGGCAGTGGGTCAAGTACGCCGCACGAATGGATAACAGTGATCCCGTTACTGTCGAGTTCCTTGATCGAGTCATTGAAGAGCAAGTACCGACTATCAAGACTGTCGTTCCTAGCATAAAGCAGGAACACCTTAAGGTTTCAACGGCCTACTTGAAAGGCCAGATCAGACAAGAGTGGCCCAGCGAATTCCTCACAAGTGATTTGATGCCGTTCTTGACTGCAGCCGACGGTGTGGAAGTGAAGTGGAGGAAGAGTTTTTTGTAAACTGATTGGACTTGTTTCGTTGGTCATGTTGTATCGTTTTGTGGTTTGTGGTCGGGCTGTAAGACCACCCGTATTACCTTTGTACTGCAGTTTCGAGACATCACTCCACTTTATCGAGTATGATTGATTCAAGTTTTTGGACAAAACACGCTCTAGTTGTTGTGTCACCCGAACGTCTAAGCCTTGGCGACATTAACCTTGATTCCATGGATCAACGCACGGCTATACGGACAAGCCTAGGTGGGAACGAGGTTACACGGACTTTTCTCTTCTCCAAAGTGTAGAGTGCAACATACCTCGTGGCCAGCTTTGATGACCTCCTCGTCCTCTACGCCCTCGACCTTGATATCCACTGCGATTCCAAATCCGCCAATCTGCTCCGCCTCTCCGAGGTGGACGTTGGTATGGATCACGGCATCCTTTACTGCTTCGCTCTTTCCCAGGCGACCTGCCATCATCTGCAGCGCGCCAAGGAAACACGCTGTCACGCGTGCATGTCATGGGCGAACTGAAAAAACCGATGGGGGAGAGGACGTACAGGCGTAACCCATCGCAAACAGCTGTTCAGGGTTCGTACCATCGCCTGCCCCACCCAACGCTGTGGGACTGGCGAGTTTCAGCGTCAAGGCCGCCTCGTCGGCGGAATAGACTTCTCCGTTGCGCCCCTTGCCTGCAGCACGTGCTGTCGCAGTGTACTGTACATATTCGGTCAAAAGGATAGACAGGAAACGCCACATTGACTGCACCTTGACATCCTTCAGCATTATCGTCTGGCGTGCGACACTCCCTGATGCGTACAAGCGTGCTTGATGTGCTGTTGCGCGCCGAGACACGTCGAGAAGGCGGCGAGATGCTGTGGTTAACATTTCGGTTCTATGGAAGGTCAAGTTGAAGGTCGGAAGGGAATTCTCGGAGCTGAATATGGCTAGCTTCCCTCGAGATTTTTTTTCAAGATGTCAGTGTGTCAGGATGTGTAAGATCGAACGACCTATTCTATTCATAGGGGGCAACCGTAATGAGGACCATCGGCCGTTCAAGTTGGCAATCGAGTCTGAGACAAGAATCGTGTTGCGCGTCGACGGCAGCTCGCCATGTCATGGATGCTATTCCTCGCCATCCGACCTCCTTCCCTTCTGTGGCCCCGAAGTCGCTGCCGCGCCGTCACCCCGTTTGCCGACATTAAACGAGGGTATGTATGTAATGGATAGACCTCGGGTATAAACTCTGTTCGAGCCCTCGAACGCGCCCGCCTGACAGGCTTCCTGCTTCTCCTCACACTCTTTTGTATAACGTCTTGCACGAGATCAGCCCCCCTCCTTTCCCTCTCGCTCCTTTGTTTCGTCAGCACCGCGCACGAATATGCCTTCATCGACGATAACAAGCGTAGACACGGACACCATCGACTTCAAAGAAAACGATGTCGACGATACTGGTAGTCTCGTAGGTCTCGACGCCGTGGAACGCCATAGGCTATTGCGCAAACTGGACTGGCATCTCTTGCCTCTGGTGTCTTTGCTATACCTTCTTTGTTTCCTGTAAGTCATGGCCAACGTTCAGGCCGCAGTTCTTCTGACCCGTTTTTTTGAATTGCCCTGCAGGGATCGCGCCAATGTCGGCAAGTACTCTTCCACATTTCTCCCAGTTCACTGGCCTTACGTTATCGTCCAGGTAATGCCAAAGTCGCGGGCATGTCAGCTGACCTAGGACTCGTCGGACTCAAGTATAACACTGCCGCTGCTGTGTTTTTCGTGCGGTTTATCATCCTTTCGTTGTAAACAATGACCAACTCTCTGCCAGCTTCCATACAGTCTTGGGGAGGTCCCATCGTAAGTTGAACGTGTATTCACGTCGCGTGGAAATAACGTTTAGACAGAAACATTATTCTAAAGCTTTTTCGACCCTCCAAATGGAGTACGCAGACCATTCTTCCTGTATGCCTGTCTAAAACTTTACAATGTAGTACCGACGATCATGGTCGCATGGGGTCTGGTCATGACGCTCATGTGCCTTGTGAACACTTATCAAGAGCTTCTTGCGTAAGAGTTCGTAGAATCTGTGGCCCAGCTGCCTGACTTGTGTTTCGGTTCCGTGTAGCGCACGAGTTTTCCTTGGTCTCACAGAGGCTGGGTTGTTCCCAGGCGTAAACTATTACCTTTCGTTGTGGTACCCGCGTGCAGACCGGGCAATGCGTATTGCAATATTCTTCTCTGCCGCAACCCTTGCGGGTGCTTTCGGTGGTATTCTTGCGTAAGTGCTTTCTTGAATTCCCTGCAACACGTCACTTAATGCACCAAAAGCTACACTATTGAAGAAATGGAAGGGTGCGTTCACGTTCAGTAAGGTTCTGTTTCGCTGGCGAGCTCATTTTCATTCTGCAGGATCGGGGGCCTTCATGGATGGCAGTGGATCGTAAGCGACATTTAAAATTTGTGCAGCGCAGTGTTCTTACCTGAGGTGATCAGTTCTGCCTGGAAGGACTTGGTGAGTTCGAGCACTTCGTTACGAAATGCGAATGATACAACTACTTTCTTATAGTTACGATATTCATGGCTTGCGGTGCATTTTTCTTCATGCACGATGTATGCGCCAATGCTTGTCCGATTTAATGTAGGTGCTTATCACCTCATCTTTAGTATCCGGAGACGGCACCGTTCTTGACTGAGACTGAAAGACGTAATCTCGTTGGTTTGATGAAGAACGACACGCAAAATCTTGCAACGCACTATGATTTCCAGTTCGTTCTACAGGCCTTCACGGACTACAAATCTTATCTCCAAGCCAGCATATTCACCGGGTATGCATATCGGACCATCTTTTACCAGTCGCCGCCTGACGTGCCCGGACTAGTTTGCTTATCACCGTTTATGCAATTGCTCTCTTCACTCCTTCGATCATTAACGAGCTTGGTTTCTCGGCTAGCAATGCTCAGCTGCTTTCTGTCCCTCCGTTCATTGTGGGCTGTGTATCCACCATTGTCGTCGGGATCTATTCTGATATCCACAAAATGCGTGGGCCATTTATAATCGCTGGAGCATCTGTCTCTTTGGTTGGGTATATTATCCTGTATACCCATACGAGTCCTGGTTTTTCTTATGCTGGTGCCATCCTCGCTGCGGCTGGTGCATATCCGACCATTGCTGTGGGTATCACATGGGCCGGCTCAAACGCTGGAGGCAACACAAAGCGTGGTGTTGTCATCGCCATGGTCAATGGACTGGCAAACATGGGAGGGTAAGCTAAACGTTTTTGTCAGCTACGACAGGAATCTAACAGAAGGGAAACAGAGTTTGTTCGTCATTTATTTACTTCGATCCTCCACGATACCATGTTGGCCATGGAGTAATCATGGGTTGCCTGAGTTTCTCGTGAGCCTTCGTCGATTACCGCCTTTACCAGTTTGCTAACCGAGTTAATACCCAGCATGCTCTTGTCAGCACTCGCGATGTGGAATTACAACAGGATTAACAAGCAGAAGGAGAAGGAGTGTCGCGAGGGCGGGATTACTGAGGATCGCAAGGACGAGTTTCGAAACATGGGGGACGAAAGTCCTCTGTTCAGATATACCCTTTAGCGTAATTCATCACCTAGTTTAATTCGTTCTTTGGAGGTTGGAAGACAAAAGCACATTGATTACGATGCGGTGCTATCTCTTATCTACAGTGCGAGCATCCCGGTAATTAAACTTGTGCTATCAAAATTAAGGTGCCAGGTCAGCAAGTAGCACGAGCGTTCCGTCTAGGAACGGAGGAACACATTGTACTGTTACGTAAATACCACACCGCTTCGCCGTTTTCACAAGGAGGTTCGAGGTATTTGTACTGCTTTGCTGGGAATGCGAGTGCGGTGTGGACTCGAATTAGTCGCGATGGTACTGCCAGTGAATACGCACGTCATGTCTTGATGGGAACTCGGTCAGGGGCAGTCTACTAGGTTTGGTGCGCTTGGCAATGACAAGCTTTGGTGATTTTGATCAACTGAATGGGCGTGAACGGCGCGGGGGCAATGAGTGGACTGCCACGTCGACGGTTTTGAGAGCAGTTTCTGCAAAGCTATTTCCCGAATGCTGCGACTTTCAGAAGAGCGCTCAAAAATCACTAGCCCTCTGACAAAGACATCCCTCTGACCTCTCATCCGACGCCAAACGACTTGGAACCTCGAGGCATGGATACGATATGTACAGCTTTTCTGATGGCGCTTCGAAGAAAACAACGCTCCATATTGTCAATTCAGGTGCCGCGCTGATGCAACACCGCCTGGTGGGCTTAGGAGGGTTTTTTTAGAGGGTTTTTTAGAGGTAGGTCTCCTCGCTAATAGCCGATACGTAGCAGTTCTGCCGGTATAATTTACGTTGAAACTACAGGCCGCCTTGCTGCTTTCCCTCGCCCCCCAAAGCTCCACCATCAGCGTTGTACATCGATATGTTTCCATCGGGTGTATATTCGGAACCTTTGGAAAAGAAAGATGTCACTCTTGTCGACGTTGCCAGCGGTGTCGCGGAGCTCGGTCCTAAAGAGCGTGCCAGGCTGCTGCGCAAACTGGACTGGCATCTCCTACCTCAACTTTCTTTGCTATATCTTCTTTGTTTCCTGTGAGTTTTGGTGAAAGCCTAGGAACTAGGAATTTGATCCATGTTTCGCACTCCAGAGATCGCACGAATATCGGTCAGTATTGTCGGTTTCATCAAGTGACGTATCTTAGTATGACACCTCCCAGGCAACGCTAAAGTCGCGGGTATGTCGACCGACCTACAACTTGTTGGACTTAGGTATAACACTGCCGCTGCCGTGTTCTTCGTAAAGTTTCCGTTTCTTTCGTTTTTGTATTGTGATCAATGGTCTCTCAGGTTCTATACATTGCTGGGGAAATCCCTTCGTATGTCGAAATGGCACGTTCTCGTTTTGTGAAATAATCTTTCGCGTACAGGAACATCATTCTTAAGTTGTTTCGACCATCCAGATGGAGTAAGCCCATCATTCATCCTCACATGGCCTTACCTCTGACCACGTCCGCCAACATAGTACCTACACTCATGGTCGCATGGGGTCTAGTGATGACTCTGATGTGCCTTGTGAATACCTATCAAGGACTCATCATGTATGGCCTGAAAGATTGATTATGACCCAGTTCCCTGACGTGGATTTTAATTTCATGTAGTGCGCGAATTTTCCTCGGTCTTACAGAGGCAGGATTATTTCCCGGAGTGAATTACTACCTCGCAATGTGGTATCCGCGGGCGGACCGGGCAATGCGCATTGCAATATTTTTTTCTGCCGCGACCGTCGCTGGTGCTTTTGGTGGCATTCTCGCGTGGGTGCTCTTTCAAGGTCCATTTAACACATTATTCATGCGCTCCCAGTTACTGTATCGAGAAGATGGAGGGGTGGGTGATATTCTGTACCCGCCGGATGGCAATTATATACCACCTTCAGGATTGGCGGCCTTCATGGATGGCAGTGGATAGTAAGTCATCGTTAAAGAATCGTGCACAGCTTACTCATCTAATGTTATTAGTTCTGCCTGGAAGGACTCGGTTTGTCCTCGGTTCACTGCAAGATGATATTTGAATGATCAAACATTACCACAGCTACAGTGATCATAGCTTTCGGTGCATTTTACTTCATACACGATGTATGCGGCAACATTTATCTCAGAAGTCCCGTGGAGATACTCACCGTTCCATGTTTAGTATCCAGAGACGGCTTCGTTTTTGACCGAGACGGAAAGACAAGATCTCATTGAGTTATTGAAGAATGACTCTCAAAATCTTGCGACACACTATGACTTCAAGTTCGTTTTGCAAGCCCTTAAGGACTACAAAACGTACATTCTAGCCTGGATATGCACATGGTATGTAAACCGAACTACCTTGTGTCAGGCGCTCTAATGTTTGCACGGCTACTAGTACAGCTGTCCCCGTTTATGCGATCGCACTTTTCACCCCTACAATCATCAAGGACCTTGGCTAC
>JBBPTZ010001103.1:0-11831 GCA_038094315.1 Phylloporus cf. tubipes
TTGGCTGCGAAGTCGGCGTATGAAAAGAACGGACTGCCATTCTTCTCACAGTTCCGATTCTCGATCACGTACCCTCGAGTCCACTAGTCCCGTGGATGAGAAACGAGCTCCGTACGACCTCAAATTGGTCCAAAGAATGCAGAAGCCACCATTTTTACGCTCTCAAGACGACTCCGACGACGAGGAACAGCTTAGCACGGGAGAATATGCTCCGCTCTCTGAATCTCCAGATGCCGATGCAACTGCACGCATGACTTCTACTGTAGAACAGGACCCTCTCGAGGATGTATTTGGTAACGACGCCGACGCTTGGACGGACATTCATGCTGAATCAGACGGAGCAAGACGGAAGGTTGACGATCCTAATGTGGTGGAGCTAGCGTTGGATGCAGCGTCACTTACCGCTCTCCCCGAGCAGGAACAAGAGCAAAGTGTCGGAGAGGACGATGTCAGCGATGTTAGAGACATTATACGGCGAATGTCACGACCCCCTCTCACAGTGTCGATTCCAAATCCCACGGAAACCAAACGGAGATCGTCACCTTCCACTGCTGTCGGAAAACGACCTATGCCACCGCCGTTGGTCCTTGTTCCAAAATCACCAACTATTAGTTTGGTAGAGGGAGTGACGGACTCTTCAGATTTTCGTAACAAGGAGGGTTCGTCTCCCGAGTTGGAACAAGAGTTTCAGCGATCACGGAATCACGGGGAAGAGAAGCGAGTGGGCACTGTATTCGATGACCTGGACCTCGGTTTGGATCTTGGGGATGATGACCAAGAGGTTTGTACTCATCGTCTTGGATTACCTCCTGGACTGACCAATCGTGGCTACAGTATGACGAGAATGACCCGAACGACCGACGGCGAAGTCAATATCTCATGAAAGCGAAACTAGATGAGATCGAAAGGGTAATCGTTCTCAAGTGTTAGCTGAACAGTGTAATCTGACAAGAGTTATTAGGCCCTCGCTCAATTCTCACCGCGGCAATTGAAGACAACAATTTCGGACGAGGATCCGACGATGGTGCATCACCGCAGCCTCTCGACTGCGTCACAACCGCACACACCACCGCTAGCCGAGTACGTGTTGTTTCGTACCATTTGCTACCATTTTTGAGAGACCTCGAAGGCCCCTTGCGAGTCCCTTACCTAATGCTTGGCCATCCATTCCCTATGCCTCGGTGACCAGGACAATTAGCGGTTCTCCTACGCGACATGCGGATCAACCTCCTTCCCCCCCAAGACTGGCTTTGAATGGCATTTCCACCGGCGCTCCCAGGGCGTTCATGCCCTCTTCCAGCCCCTCACCTATTCTACCGACGGAAAGTCAACTACGACGCCGAGAACTCGAACAAGCCATGTACCCGGCAACGAGACCCTCCCCATCCCGCCAAATGCATGTCGCCTCTGATTCCCCGATCCCACTCTCTCCAGATCCATTTGGCCGTCATCCATCTGTTTATGAAGTTGACGCGGCTCCCATGCAAAGCTACTGGGATCCTTCAACGCAAAAATTGTCTCATGAGCCTCTTGACCCAATACAACCAATAGACGATGGCTCAGGATCACTCGATTCAACCCCTCCCTCGAGCCGCTTTTCTGTTGACTCATCGAGTGTTGTGGACCATGGTGACAAATTCATCAAGCCGATTGCACCACTTGTTAGCGTTAAAGGTCTGAAGAATTTGTGGCGCAAGAGTAAATCGTCATCTAGTACACTGCCCCAAACGCCAACGCCTGGGCAAACTTCCTTCCAGCTTCCTAATTCCCAATACCCGCCTACTCCCACTGACCAACTCGTAGCACCGCCTCTCCTAACCGCAACCACGAGAGGTTCAAATGGAAAGGTGCATGTGGGTCAGCTGCAGTTTGATCAGGAACCGTATCCCCCGTCAAGGCTCTCCCTTGTAGGCTCTCAACCAATATCACCAGCCATCCTCCTAAATACTCCTGCTCAAGAGAAACCTGGCATTCGGAAATCCATACTGAAATCGTGGAAGACCGTTGCCAACGGGTCACAGTCAGTGAACGGATCTGAGCCACGGAAGAGCTCCGAGCGTGTTTTTCATGAGACGATCAAAACAAGACGGCCGAGTGTTCTAGACGGTAGCATACCACCCAGTCCTCAACTTCCACCACAGTATCTATCATCAAATCACGTCCGAACTGGGAGCAACTTTCTCGAGCGCCCGAAGTCTGCCGCGCGGACGAAGGCGGGCCATCACCACCCATCTGCGTCACACGACCTATTATCAACCGTTCCGCCTGCACACTCCCCTATCAACGTGCAAATGCCAGAGTCTGCACCTTCGTCTCGACTCCAGTTTCTTGCCCGTTCTCGAGACTCGCGTGTTGAATGCCTTGAAATGTTCTCATCCGATGTCGTCCCTCTTCAAAAGTCTACTCCAGTCTGACATACCCTTATGTGACGCTCAACCGGGAGTAGCTTTTCGTGTTTGGTTTGCCCATGTTCTTATAGTTTCCTTATGGTACATTTGGTGGAACACTGAGCTGTTGCAAGATCATATCTGACATTTCTTGATGAGTGCCTCGACATTCTAATTCGACTCCTCCGCTCCGTAACACCTCCGAGAATATCTCCATCTCATCTAGCTTCGTCTTGCTTGCTTTGTTGGTTTGCTATTTTGCTTATTTTTTGTATATTCCGTTACCCCTGCATACGTGTCCCTCTCTTCACGCCACACTAGTCAGTCCGATACACGCCAGTACCCCGATGATACGCTCCCCTGTCCCTGTTGCGCGGTTTGCCTCGACTTCCGTGCCCCCGATGAAATGGCCTCTACTACTTAGCTCGTACTCATTCATTGACCCGGGTCTCTACTTCCGGTGTTCAAATCTGGATATCACGTCTTGCAGGCGTGGAGTATGACAATGCTACACGACAGCACGAAAGACTGGTTTCATTTTTCTGCGTACGCCACTCTGTCGAAACAAAACACCAGTGTCGAGTTTCGGGTACTGGCGTGCCAGCTGGCTCAGTCTCGCGTATGCCACGTATTTGATGGGGGCAACGCGGTGACCTCTGCATGCGGCGATGGTCTAACGGCGGATCGAATTCGGGCTCGTTGGCCGAACCGCATCGTGACACATCTTGCCGCCTTCCAGGCAGATCTATTCTTTGCACATTGTCAATAAAGGTAAGTCATGCCCTCCTATTTATCACGTTCATTATCCCACAGGTGGGTTCAGCGACTTCATAGAATACGTACATTCGGTACGGACTTTGGCGTTCAATCAGCGAAACGCATGACCCAGGATTGGCACGTACCCAGTTCACCTTGCAACGAACGCAACTTTGGTAAGAAGCGATATCCACTTTCCGACGGATCGGTTGCTAGAATCTTGACATATCCTTCCGCTAGAAGTGCCGGATCGGCTATATAGTCGACTAGTTGACAAAGGGGATTGTTGACTTCGTGGCGGACAATACCAGCGGGGTAGTTTCAAGGAGGTGGCGCCGTGAGCCCATCCGGACCGTGGCCACCGAGTGACACCCTTCACGTCCAGTTGCTATGAATCCTTGAAATGGATTAATGATTCATCCCATGTGAAGGCTGCCAGTGAGACGATTTTGTTCTATGAATCCCATTCTGACTAGTGACACGGTCTTCACCCGATCTTCGCTTGATCATCGCCTGTGAACTCGACCTGGGGTTTACAGTAGGGTCGCTTTAGGGTTTGGTCGTCGGGTTAACTCGTCCGAGTAAATCGGTATTCGACGCTTGTGCTTGTCTGCCGCAGCAACTTTATGACATGGTAGGCCGAAGCATCGTGAGGAGTCGTAGATAACGCGGACATCTCGCCGAACATTACTAACTCCATCCGGCCATTAAGGCCTGGGGAACCTTGGATCCCCAGGATACGTTACTTTCATAGCCGTCCTCATGTCTCGCTTCGAAGGCATTACCGTTCTTGCCCTTTAGTATTGTCTTCGTAAGGTCTTCGTAACATCAAGGAAGTGAATGACGTTCTCAGAATTTACTTGAGGCTGGTTGGGGAAGAGACCTGTTCTTGGCCCCGCGGCGATACTGTATCGTCAGTCGATCATCCTGGAAGATTGCCGTCCTTGTCTACGAAGACCAGAGATCCAAGTGTATCACAATCGATACGTGCCACGAGGGGTCTAGAATCAACTCACAAGTACGCCCGACTGCAACGAGAGATTTGAATGCGAATGTCACGTTTAATGATGAAGGTCGAGCGCCGCTGCTGCGTGCAAGCCGGAGCCTCGAGCCTGCAGTGATAAATAATGTCGATCGATGCGTGCATCATGGTTAATCTCTTGCTGTTGAGGGCTGTCAGAAGGCCCAATTCGCACTGGCGGTGTGTAGTAGTGATCCCAGTAACTCGGGGTTCATTCTAGCAGGGATTCGACGAATCAGCTGCAGTCAGAGGGCAAGAGGCGTGTGAGCGACGAGGCGCGCTGTCAACAAGATACATCCTCCGACTTTTACAGATGCACACCGCCTCATCACACGTCAGTCGCCATGCGCGTGCGGGATGCGACAATGTCAAGAAGAAGCCGACGACGACGACGGTGTGGGGGGTTACGTTGAAAATCCAGCGTCTCGTGCTCCCACGAGCTATCAGCGCCAACCCACTCAGGGGTCCGACTTCACTTCCCTGGCTCTCGAATCACTCTAATAAGTCTGGAATCCCAGTCATTGATCTGAACCGCCTGCCGTACGCCTGCTGGTCCGGCATGCGTGATACCCAGGACCTGCGTGTGTCCTAGGGTTTGTCCAGGGAGACCCTGGGTTCCCAAACACCGACCGAATTACTTCTTTCCACTCTGTACCCCTAGCTTGGGTGGTGCCTTACGATGCTCTCGCTCTCGCTCGACCACCTCCCACGACCAAAGCCTCTTGGAGCGTTCAGTGGGCACAACGAGATCGTCTGGTCCGTTGTCTTCCTTCCAAACGGGAAGGAGCTCGTCAGCGCCTCCAACGACGGTTCCATTCGTCTCTGGAACCTCGACCACACATCCGAAGTCATTCTGGGGAACAGCAATGGCGCGGTTTTCTGCCTCGCTTTATTCCCAGATGGAAAGCGACTCGCCAGCGGTGGTCTGGACAGATCCGTCAACGTCTGGGATGTTGACGTCCTCGCGGCAGTCGTCGACAGGCCCTGGAAGGGCCACACGAGCAGCGTCAGATATCTTGACATCTCAAGCGACTGCCGTTACCTGGCTAGTGGATCGTTCGATCACAACCTCAACATTTGGGATACCCAAAGTGGACGAGTCGTGCGAGACGAAACGTGCCTGAATGGCGATGGGAAGATCAACTGCGTCAAGTTTTCGAAGAAAGACCGCAGATTACTCACAGGTTCAGGAGACGGTTGTCTTCGCATCTGGGACTGGGAGTCGGGAAAGCTACTCGCCGGACCGATGAAGGCAGACGACATGCCAATATGGGCAGTCGCCTGGTCACGAGATGAGACGCAGATTTTCTCTGGATCAGACGATGGCGTACTTCGTCGGTGGCATGCGTCGACAGGCCACATTATCGGCGAGCCCGTGCATGCGCACGACAGCATCATATACTCCTTGTCCGTCTCGCACAATGGCGGTTGCCTGGCGAGTGCTTCCAGCGATAAAACTGTCAAAATATGGAATGCCACGACGTTTGAACAGATGGCAACTCTCGCGCACCCTGACGAGGTTAATTGCATTACCTTCTCAACCGACGACCGACTCCTGGCTTCCGCGTGCAGCGACTCCTTAATTTATATTTGGGAGTTGCCACAAGCTAGCTTGGATTCGGGTCTTGTGATAGACAGAGAGTATGAAGGTGCATCGCTACTTGAGGTGAGCCTTACCTAGTCAAGTGATGACAAGTACTATATCGATTAAGTGTCAGCGCCCAATGGGAATTCCGGAAGGTCACGCTGCGGACGATGGCAGAAACTCCCAAAGGAACGCGGAAACGTTAAAGGAGATCCTGGGTGTAAGCCATACTCGTCGATTACTTTCAGCGAGGTCCTGAGTCTCGTAACAGACGCAAACCCCGCCAATTTCGAGACAGAGCACAGATCACGACAAAGAGAGGCCAGTAACAGATGCGGTACCTACCGTTACAGAGAGGAAAAGCCTAATGAGTCGCATCAGCTTCGTGCGCAGTCGCCGCCGATTCCGAGTGGATGGCGTCAACAATGTGCAAGAGCCAAATCAACGGAGGCACAGACTATCACAGGCTTTCAAGTTGGCGATTGCGAAATCGCGCAAGGTATTCTTGATTCTTGCACGAAAAACCAGCTTTGGTAACATTCTCTATGTAGTTCATATTCAGTCTGTGGTGATGTCTTGGCGCAAGTCTTCATGCAACAGCGGAATTATTTGCATGTCAGGCCTCTCGAAACGTGGAAAGGATATTCTCGGACAATCGGCCCACATATGGTTCTTTGGTTTGTATTTTGTCAAGTATTTTGCGTGTCATGTTCGGGCGTTCGCATCCGTGACAATCGCTTCGATGACCAGAAGCACTAACACGGAAAAAGCAAGTGGACACATGCCTCAGTTCGTGTGGTACACTGACCCGAAGACGTCCGGACTGGCTTTGGTTCTGCTTGGACTACTGCATCCGCGGGGCACGCCGCACAGGGCGTCTTAGTTACAACTGTGATGTCACGTCAGTAGGGATTACATCAATATCAGCCCATGTCACATAGTGACAGATCTATCGTCCTTCCGACTACATCGTACGTCTGACCGCGTCAGCCTCCAGGGTCGGCAACCTACTCCACAATGTCAGGCGCAATTTGTTGCATTCTGCTCTCGATGACAGCATTCAATACCGTCTGCATCATGGAGCTAGGATTTGACGAGGGAAAACGATAATGTTCGACGTACCATACGCTCCTCTCCCACCAGCTGTCCAAAGTTTGCTAATCGAGCTTCAGGAGACAAGTCCAGGATGGCTTCAAGTGACCTGTCGTACAACATTAAGAACGCTGCAAACGTATTCATGCCGTGCACTCCGGCGAGGTCTGATTCTCCCTGAAATAGAGCCACTTCATCGACACGTGCACCATAAGCCCTGAAAACAGAGTCGAAAAAGCTTACCTCCCGTGGTTCCTCTTCTAGCCATTCTCGTTCGTCCCAGAGTATCCCATGCCCACGTTCCTTAGAAATTGCACACGCTTCCTCGCCGAAGCACCTCACGTACTTTGCAGTCTCCTCAGTGTCGTTCGCGAATGCCCAGGTAACCGTACATCGTGGGTTCATAGTTCCACAACCTTCCGCAATCCCCAGGTTTCGCTTGAGCTTCTTGATAGCCTTGCATATTGGTGGAGTATAAGGGTATGGTGCTGGTCCGGGATCTCGCGAACGATCCGCCCTGTAGCTTTGTGCGCTGGGGAACGCCTCGAGGATAACGAGGAGGTTCGAGTAACGCCATGATTCACGAGAGATTCGTTCAATGGCTGATTCGAGCTGTGCTGGCAGCGCGAGCAAGGGCGTGAACAGCACACAATAATCCGGATCAATGATGATATCTGCCGCACCGAGATCGCATCGTTCAACGAGGATAACTCGGCAATGATGACCCTGCAGTTCACGGACCAATGCGCGCTTCTGAATGAGGGTCACGGAGGCGAGGTAACGGTGGACCGCTGCGGCAGGAATCCAGTGCTCGGGAAGACAAACCGTGTGCTGATCGAACACGTCATCGGGAATGGCTCGCGGGAGTATTTTTTCCGGAACATCAATTGCTTCTTGATCTAGGGTTTGATGATGATGGAGTGTCGGTGCATCATTTCGGGTCTCGGAGTGTTCCAATGTACGACTCAACGAGGCTTGATTGCGGAGACCAATGAATGTAGAAAACAGATCCTTAGATGATGCTGGAGCAATATCATCCAGTTTGCGCCGCTTATTTCCCCTCGAGTTTGTTCGTTCCTGTTCGGTTGTCGAGGCAAGATGGTTCTCGGGACGCTTGACGCGGTGGGCGCTCGGAGTTGGAGGTGGGACTTTATCTTGTACCTTCTGAAGCGTGAGATCGTCCGGAGGTCCCGATCGCTGACTTTGCGATGCAAAGGAGAGTGGTTCAAAAGGTGGCTCAGGGAATTCAAAGTAATTACTCCAGTCGTATTGAGTCTCCAGAGAATCAGGTTGATAGTCGGCCAAATTATAGTTGTCCACGTTCCCAGGAGGTATATTTTCCTTGTTTTCGCTTTGGTAGTCGACATTCTCCTTGGATGTATCCTGGGCCTGCAGGGGGTCGTCCTGCATTGGGCGCAAGAGGAACGGGAGTCCAAATTCGCTAGTTGACTGACCGAGACTGCAGTCCATGATATCGATTCCCGAGTCATCAAACGAATAACCGTTATCAGTCCGGCCTAGATATACCATGGTGTCAAACAAGTCTCGCGGGCTTTGGTGCTCCTCTTGCTGACGCAAATTTTCTTGCTCGATCAGGATATCTCCGTTTCCATCGCTATGAGAGCACGGCGCAATATCCGGCTCGGCGTCCACGATATCTTCCTCCTCGGGCGTAAATTTAATCCCGGAGACTTTCATCCTCTCTCGCTGTGTGAGCACGTACTCGATGTGCTCACTTTCTTCTACTCGCCTGGGGGCAGGGCTCTTTCCAAATTCTTCGCATCCACGTGGAATCTTCGGAGTTAAAGTCAGCTGAGCATCTTCGGCCGATATTGGGGAGGTGACTCGGTCGAGAAGGACGCGAGCTGTTTTCTTATACTTCTCGTCTACGTACCCCAGTAATTCCTCCTCTGGCCGAATGGGTTTTGCGATTCCCGCCGCTTCCTCATCGGTCGGGATGGATTTTCCGAAATTAAATGGTCTGGGAAGGACGTGAGAGCAGTAAGAAAAGGCATCCGAGTCCTGGCGGACAAACTACGAGAAATGGGCCAAGGAAGTAGACGAACCTCCATGAGAGATCGAGCGCCAGAGGTTTGATACCTTTGACTGCCCTCAAGAACGCCATAGCACCAACGTTTCTGCTTTGATTCGCAGTATCGAGATGGGCGAGCTCCCCTTTCGGTGCTACAAAACTCTGCATCCCTTCAGGAAGGAGGGTGAGATCCTTCGGGTGTTCTGTAGGGGGTGGCAGATTGGGAACTGAAGTTTCGAGTCAGTCTACACGTCGAGAGACAGGGGCCCATAACAGGAAGCCCGCATAAAATCCGAAACAGAAGCTCCATGGAACGCACAACCTGCGCAATTGAAGCAACTATTTTCGGCTCACCGTCCATCAGCATAATATCCTTGTCGTCCAGCTTTTCTTCCTTGATATAAGAAATGGGATCTTGCGGAATGGACACGTAAAAGCTGGCAACCGCATCGTCGAACTGCGGGTCCTCACTCCCATCGACATAGGCAGGGACAGAAGGGGTCTGTTCATTGGCTCGTTCGGACGGAGGTTGTCCAAGTAATGAGTTTGATGTGCTCTGTCCAGGCGAAAAGGGGCGAGGGGTGTGCGTGCCAAATTTGACGCCTTCCGGCTGGGGTGTGATTTGTTTGTGGGCCAGCGCCATTGGAATAGGAGCGGAGATGAAAGAGGTGATAGAGAAGCCTGAACTTGACATATCATGGGGTTAGAGAGATTGTGTGCGAAATATATTCATGCAAAAAAGGAATCCCAGAGAAGAAAGGGTTGGCAACCAACCTATTTGCTGCCGTCAACGGGGCAGCGACACCAATGTCATTCGTTCTCTCATTAGATAAGGTATTCTTGTAACCGAATTTGCGTATGCGAGGGATCTCCACTTCATCTAGGACGTACGATCGGCTTTCGGCATAGATAAAGAGATAGCAAACACACCCATTTTGACGGCCATGAGCGACGTGGCTGGCGTCCCAGGAGGGGATATATACCACAGTTCATCAACCTCACTCCCGTCCGAGGAATTCGCAGAAGGTGGAGGTGGCGAGGAAAATGTCAACGTCGCTAACGTGTACGATCGGAGTCAGTCTTCATCCTAAATCCATTGGTGTAATCTGGACCCACTCCACCCAGTTACCACCTCCATGTGGTGGTTATTGATATCACCGTCCTCACCGTCCATCAATTCCGGTGATGCCATCTGGAGCTTAGAGGCCATGTCGGAGACGCATGCTGGGTTGCTGGTACCGCTCTTCGCCCCGTTTCCAATACCTTTATGAACAGACCGTCCCTGCACGACCCGGGGAAATAGTGGTGGTGATGTAAGGTCAGGAAAGCACCGTGGAGGCGAATTGTGGGACAAAAATCCAAGCGCATTAGGTGCGTCCTCGGACCAATGTTTTTCTCCCACAGACTGAAGTGAAACTGGTTGAAAGAATGGTCGTAACCGTGAACCGGTTGCAGAGTCGAGTTTAAGGCGGAGATCCCTAAGGACCGATCCAAGCATCAGCACCCGTAAGATATGCAACGCGATGGTAGAACACACAAGACATCGTCCATGAGAGGTGCGGGCAAGCTTTCCATGTCCTGTAATAAACTTGAGTCGAGATCATGGGGCACTGCTTTTAAAGCAGACTTGGCAAGAGGGGATGGCCGAGAATGTGTGCTGCCGAGCTTCGGAGTTTCACGCCTTGCACGTTTCGAGAGAATGGGAGAGGACACCGGCCTGCATATTAATGATAATTTCACGTCTGGTGCATATATGCGCTTGGTGAAAAATACGCGTGTATGCGGGACAAGAACCGTACAGTTGTCGTTCTCAAGCCAACATTTATCGGTCGGCAGATCTTGGGGACGGGTAGGGGGAGGGAAGAAGGTTCTGAGGTACTTGACGTGTTCAGAATGTGTTACCCACCGCACCTCCGGAGGCGAGAGATCAAGGGAATGCAAGTAACGCATGAGGACCTCGAAAGGATCTGTAGGCAAAAAAAACGATGTCGCATCCGCCATAGGGACATACTCGAGAGTTTGGAGGAGAATCTAAATGGCTGCGACTTCAGAGGGGTTGAGAAAGAATGGATTGACACTTGCCTCCTCGACGACCTTCTCGGTGAATGCGACATGGTCCGAGGTGAGGTGAGTGCGCGCGTATGGCAGGAGGACCTCGCGTAAATGTCTGCGCAAACGGAGCTCGCTGGCCGAGTCGATGTTGAACGAGTACGGATCCATTGTCGCAGTCTCGTGCCAGACGTCAAATTCCTTATCCGATCAAGTAGTCGATCGCAGGCAGCACCGATCATTTGTTATCGAACACCGCGCTGCAAGGTCCCAAAAACTCAGTTCACAAATCACACCGTCGCGATTATACGTGCCACCACGGACTCGGCGATAGCAAAACCATATGTCATTACACGGGTTGTGGATGGACATGAACGACAAAGGGAAAACCAATATCCCTTCACAAACACAAAAATGGTCACCTGTACAAAAAGAAGTCGTCAGCATGTCGCAATATGAGGTCCAAACAGGTGAAATGAGTGCTCAGAATGGGATGCGTTGTAACCATGTAGGTGTCTAGAAGACTAATCGAATTCATGTTGCTCATCACTTGCCACTGCGGAATTCCAAGCGTGTAGAATGCCCACCTTTTGCTATTACTGGGGACTTGGCCGTGCTGTGGAGAGTCGGTAAACGGAAAATTGCTGGACTGCGTTGTTTGCGTCTATTTGTGTATCCGAGATCAATGTGTTGAAACAGGGGTCGAGATCGATTCAATTCCATCGAATGATGCCCACGAAGGCCGCACTGTGAATTTGACGAAACCATACCCATGCGGAGCAGTCAGAACATACATTCCTCGGAATTATGGATGTGACGTGAAACAGGTACAAGAATAAGGGTCAAGTCCATACGATTCTACGAGTACGCGCGTATTCGGCGTGAAAAGCCCAATACACGTGGATTGGA
>JBBPTZ010001104.1:0-11829 GCA_038094315.1 Phylloporus cf. tubipes
CTACAGACCCGGGCCATTCCCAGCACCAACAGTCGGAAGCGGCGCAAATTGGCCGCCGTGGACAATTCCGACTCTTCACAATGTCCAAGTATCATTTCGTTGACAACGGCGACTAACATGGAAGAGATCGTATCCGACGAACCCGACGTCCCTCCACTGACCTTGTCTTCCGGCGAGAGCAGCGGTGGCGGACAGTCGAGCGATCATAGCGTTGGGCCAACACCCGCTTGTGACAGCGATCTCTCCGAGCTCACGGATTCCGAGCCGGGTAGCGCCTCAGACTCGGATTCGGATTTTGTTCCAGACATTGTAATACCAAACGGCGAAGACACGACGGGACTGACGATTCGCATTCCACCACTCATCAATAGACTCCCTCCAGACGATCAACTTCGAAAGTGCGGGAACAAGCGATGTAACATCGCTGTTCCAAAGGACCATCGATGGAAGACGTGCGACCCGTGTCGTAGAGCCCAACGACTGTACCAACGAAGGCGGCTCGAGAACATACGGAGAGGCATTTTAGGTTATGGTGCGTATCCCTGGCTTAAAGACGGGGCTCGTGAAACTGATCGGGGCTGGTTGCCGCTCGGTAGAGATCCTGTCGCCTAACCTCTGTCGTCGATGGCGTTCCCTCAGCCCAGACCTGTATGAAACAGAGACGGAAATGTGCTTGACACCTGAGACCTCCAGGCCGTGTGCCGTGCGACACTGTCGGCGTCGGGTTCCACTCCCCGAGATATACCGGTGGAAGACATGTACCGGGTGTCGCGCGCGGGCGCGACGCGATGCACGCCGGAAACGCGACGAGCGCCTTGCGCGGCAACAAGCGCCAGTGTGCCGACGCGACGTCTCCCTTCGGGCGTACCAGAACCGGGGGGCGTTGTTGGCCTCGTTTGGCGCACAGCTCCGGGGCTTCGTCGATGGCTTGATCGTGTATCTGAGTGCGAAATTGGGCGAGTGTGGGGGGAGAGGGAAGGATGGAGGGGGTGAGGTGTGGAAACCGGAGCACGCCAAGATGATTTTTGTGTTCTTGGGCGAGTATTCGGTCGTTGCTGGCCAGCGGGGCGACAGCGATCTAGATCTAGACGATGGTGACGGTGACATCAAAGACAAGGACAAGGACACGGACGACCATGCCCATGACGACCCGACCGAGCTGGAAACGATGCGTCAAGAGGTATCGAGCGTCGTGTTGGATTTGGAGCGCGTCCTCGACGCCAGGTTTAGGTGAGCCCCCTCTTCGCGTGGATCGGTATAGGGTTGACTGGAACTGGGATTTAGACCGGGGGAGGCGTTCGCGCTCGACAAGGGTGGGATGATCATGCGGTTTACGTGTTCGCTCGAGTTGGTCACGCAATTACATCCTATTGGGTTTGGCTCGCAGGACGCGTCATGCAGGCCGGATAGCAGAGCGCATATGCGCCGAGACGAAGGAGACACGGACACGGACGAGGACACGCCTACGCCCACATCACCTCCAAACCCACCTGCCGTGCCGCTTGCCAAGACACTCTCAGGCGAGCTGGAAGCTGTCGTGATCCCCGACGGGTCGCATACTCTGCTTCACGGCCAACGGACGGTGATTCGGTATCGCATGTTCGGATGAGACTACGTTTTGTACATGTAGACGTGTTTCCCGCTTGCGCATGTCGATACGGTACCTAGTTTGGTTTCAAAGCAGAGTATCTATCCAACTCGTGTGATGGGTGTCCTACGAGCGACGTGAGCGATGGCCGGGTTCGTACTCACCGATTTTCGTAAATGCGGGGTGACGCAACTGTTTCGGAATCTTGCTAACCCGGAACGCCGGTAAGTCGCCAGATGTCGGTTTACAACACTTCTTCTCGACGTCCCTGGATCACCGAATCAGGCCGTCTTGGGGCCATTGAGACGGTGTTACGACCGCCTTCTAGCCACCGTGTGGAAACACAGGATACGTTACCCACACATGCATATCATGCCGTAGAAACGTGAAGCTGAACAGCAATTTTTGGTATAGACCGCTCGATATAACGAGGCAGATTGCACAGAATCGGTAGCGATTACGACTCATTAGTCTGCAAAAAGACACACGTTACGAGATACTCATTGTCGTGATTGGGCGACGACCGCCAAGACAAGCAAAGAAAGGCAGTTTAAGAAGGTCCCTTTTTAAAAATAAAAATGAACGAGGAACGTACCGAAGAGTGGCGATGGGGCCCCCTGAGTGCGGTCTATATAAATGGAGGTATGCAACGTACGTTTGAAAAGAACCTCTTCGACGTATCTGTGCAATCATACCACCCCTCCACCCATGAACGAGACAGCATCTTCCGCAGGCGATCGTGGGGATGGCGATCTAGGGATGAAGCGCGTAGAAAAGTCCTGCGGGCCCCAATTCTCTATCCATTACAAGCCGTCTTCGGAGCAAAAGGCCTTCTTCAAAGCGCAGACCGGAATCGACGACGACGAAGCGCTCAAAGACCACATCCTGGACGTGCAAGCAAAGGCGTACAAGGTAATTGTGCGAATGATACTCGTCGAATACACAAAATGAACCCATCGCAGGTGTTCCCATCGCAATGCGTAGAGCGGTTGACCTTTCTCGAGTGCGTAGGTTGACGTTTGCGCGAGTCGTGTGCACTTGCTGATACTACTTGCAGGCTCGGAATATCGAAACTACCGGTGTACGAACGCGTCCTCAAGCTGGGCCAAGAATATCCAAACGGTATCTTCCTGGACATTGGAGCTTGCCGTGAGTCGCTTGCGCGCTTGCCAAGATCAACTTGTAAATGACATTGGGGCATGTGCCAGTTGGCGTGGATGCGAGAAAAGCTGCGGCAGATGGTTATCCGCTCAAGAACATCGTCAACTCTGATTTATTCCCAGGTAAAGTCGGTCATCATATGGTCATCGAAACGAATTCGACTGACCTGGATGTTATCAGAGTTTGGTGATCTAGCACACGAGCTCTTCAAGACTACGCCTGCATCCTACCCAATCGGTTTTGTTGCTGGCGACATGTTCAAGCCGGAGATACTGGAAATCCGACCACCGTTTGACGGACCTCCGGAGACAGAGAAACCAGAGCTGTCCACGTTGACCTCATTGAATCCGTTGGCTGGCCATTGCACCGTGATCTACGCATCACGATTTTTCCACCTGTTTTCAGAAGAACGTCAGCTACACGTCGCTAGAGCATTAGCGGGTCTTCTGTCCCCCGAGCCCGGCTCGGTGATATTCGGCCTTCATGGGTCTAATGTGCAAAAGGGAGTCCTGCATATGGTGCACTCGGGCAATGCGGTGGACATGTTTTGCCATTCCCCAGAGTCCTTTACGGCCATGTGGGATGGTCAAGTCTTTCCCAAGGGAACGGTGAGGGTGGACGCCAAGGCGGTACGATTGGATAGAGGTCCGCTTGCGCCTTACGAGTTGCACTGGTCGGTCGTGAGGTTGTAGGGAATGGCAATCGGATTTTGCAAGTGTATCTCAAAGACAATGTTGAAGTAACATGTACAATTTCGACACCGACATTACATGGTTCCGTATATGGAAATTTCGCTTTCAGGTCTGCCCAGGATAAAGCAAAAGTGTGCTCGGGACTATTCCCACCTCCCATAGATTAGTGCACCCTTCGGGGTTGCACACGATAAAATTGGAACGATACAGAGAAGATTAGCATGGCCCCTGCACAAGGATGACACGCTTTTCCGGAGTGGTAGACCTACGGGTCTCAATATTTATTGCACCTTTTTCTTGTTACACTCGATTGTTACAGTACACTTTTTACAGGGATATTTTTACTTAGAGGGTCGTATGAAACATGTGCGATAGATTGTTTCCGCCGGGCTGACAAGTACCCGAGGACTCGGAGGACAGAAGCCTGAATCAAATTCGGCCCTGTGAGATTCTCTTTGAACCCACTTCCCAGGGACAAGACCGATGTATGGGTCATTTTTCAGGCCGTCCGTTCCTGCGTAGGGTAATTCTTTCATGTTCGCAGAAAGGTGGTAACACTTGAGATTAGTACCCAACCCCATTTGGTCGAGGGTGCCACCCGGACAAAAAAACTCGAAACGGAAGTTGTTGTATCATTGAATCATGCCAACAGTTCACTTCAACCGCTTGCAGATTACTAGGAAGATTGCGGAAATGATCATGCCCGAACTTATCTCGTGCTGCCGTGGCAAAAGGCTGGACTTTGCTCTCGGACCAGTGCCACTGTCACCCACTGCCAAGACCTCGGTAGGAATTAAACATGACAGTGACTGACATTGCTCGCCGCTACATTGGTGTGTCGCCACGAGGTCGTCTTGATCGAATCGTGTGATGCAGCTCTTTTTCCAGTTCACTGACTCAGTCGAGGACACCGACTCTTGAACCTCCACGTCCTCGACAATTTGGCAGATTCTTCGAGGTCAAGTCTCATTCAAGGCCATAGCGTATCTCAGCGCTGAATGGGGAAAAGTGTCTCGTCTTTCTTGTGGTATTTTGTATCATCTTGCACCATCCCGATAACGATTAACTCTTTCTTTGATACCAGGAACTGCTTCGACACTCGCAACCGCATTGCCATGACGAGTCTTGAAACAATATTATGTAGGCTGGCGTACCTAACAATCATGATCATTGAGGTTAAAGAGTGTCGACTTGTACCTCGTGCCGGAGCATTTGACATGAACGCTCCTGAATTTCAACGTGTTCTTGAAGTTGCACGTTTCAGACCTTCGGCTCGGAATTCCGCATGACCCACTGGCTTATCTGCGAATTGACAGCGGAGGCTCTTGTGGGGATATTCAAAGCTCTGATTCTTAATTCAGTTCTCATACTTCTTCTCCCCCTCCTTTTCCTAGAATGCCCGGGGTACTCGAGGATGGTCACATTAGTCCGGTGGATCACGAAAAAGCCCATCCAGACGCGGACAGTGCGTTAGCTAGCACACATTGCAACCCGATTTTTCTGAAAAGTTGGATTTCTCAGAGATCCTTGCGGATTTAGCTGATTTCGATGATCCCAACATCGATGCTGAGGAGGCTATTGCAGGAGTACTAGGTAAGCGTTATGGTAAAAGTTATCACCATACTAATGCAGCTGAATTCGTTGGTAGAGGATGATTCACCATATCCTGAGGTCCGATCGGCCGTGGCCAACACCGACGACCCAAGCATCCCGGTCTCGACCCTCCGTGCCTGGGTAATAGGTATGTGTGGGCCTCTGGCTGACACACTGATGTTGACAACGTTGACCAGGCATGATTTTGGCCGTCTTGTTTTCTGGGTTGAGCCAGTTCTTCTTTTTCCGCTATCCTTCTGTCGGCATATCAAGTTATATCGCGATATTGTTATCATTGCTGATGGGTCGTGCATGGGCCTCAGTCTGTCTTCATGCCCTCCACTCGAACTCTGACTAAATTAGCAAGCAAATAGATAGTTCCCAATTGGCGCATTTTGGGAGTCTCTCTCAACCCTGGTCCATTCACAATCAAGGAACACGTACTCTTGACGATCATGGCCACAGTTAATTCGAGCTGTACGTCCGTTATCTTATTGCATATGGAAAATTCTGACTGATTTTTAATAGCGGCGTATGCGGTCCGTTGGGTTATTATCATCCGCAACTACTCACTGATGCTTTTTATCGATTCAGACGGATATTATTGCTGTCCAGCGAGTGTTCTACAACCAGAGTTTTAGCTTTAGCTGTAAGTGCCACATTCGACGGACTGTCGTACTCACAGTTTTACGATTATCGATTATATCATTTTGCTATTCCACTCATACTGATTTGGTCGTTTACCCATCCGGACCTCGCCAAAACACGATTGTGGATCTATTTACTTTATCCACACTCACCATACCGCAGACCAATGGATGTTGGTGATGTCCACGCAGATGATTGGCTTTTCCCTTGGTGGTGTTTTAAGGCGATTCCTGGTGGAACCTCCCTCAATGAGTAGGTTCTTACCTCCATCTATAAAAGTTTCACTCAAAGAGTGTCGACTCCGCAGTCTGGCCAGTCAACCTAGTAACATGTACCCTATTCAATACACTCCATTCAAAGTCTTATGCCGGCATGGGTACTCGAGGAGGGATCTCCCGTGGACGCTTCTTCTTGTATGGGTTTATAGCTAGCTTCTGCTGGTATTTCCTTCCTGGGTATCTTTTCCAAGCGCTATCCTACTTTTCTTGGGTGTGCTGGATTGCCCCAGATAATATCGTCGTGAACCAGTTATTTGGGTATGTTCATGGCTTGGGGATGAACTTGACCACTCTTGATTGGGCGCAGATCGCGTATATTGGTAAGAACGTTCTCGCCGAATGGGATTGTTTGCTGACGGACGTTTAGGCAGTCCCCTTGTAACCCCTTGGTGGGCCGAAGCCAACATTATCGCCGGCTTCGTGTTCGTCATTTGTGTGTCTCCTATTTTGATTTCTTCAGAGCAGTTGCTTACTTGCACACAGGGTTCCTCACACCTATACTGTACTATACCAATACTTGGTACAGCAAATATATGCCGTGCGTAGGAAATCCTACCCTAGATGTTTTACAGTACTGATGCTAACAACAGCATATCGTCGCGCACATCCTACGACAACACTGGGCATAGATACCGCGTCAGCAAGATTATCAATGACGACTTGTCGTTCAACCTCACTGCGTATGAACAATACAGTCCACTATTTCTTCCGTGCGTAGCACAGTGCACATTCTTGATCTTCAAGCTCACAACGGCGTAGAACCACTTTCGCTATATCTTATGGACTGACGTTCGCTTCCATCACTGCGACATTGATGCACTCGTTCCTATTTTTCCGCAAACAGATCTGGTCTCAGAGTCGGCTCTCGAGGAAGGAGCATCCCGACGTTCATGCACGTTTAATGTTGAAATATAGGCAGGTCCCGGGATGGTGGTACGCCGTCATTTTTGGTACGTTTTTGTGACTGGTCCCGACATGTTCGACTCACGTGCACGTTTGTACAGTACCTATGATCGTGTTTGGCATTGTCTTGATTGAAGTGTGGCATACCGAACTCCCGGTGTGGGCGCTCTTCTTATCCTTGGCAATCGGTGCGCTTTATTTCATCGTCGAGAATACGTAATAATGGCGTTTCGTAGCATTTGTCTACGTTGTACCGGTCGGAATGATCCAGGCTATTACCAACCAACAAATTGGTCTAAAGTGAGTTTGTTGGAGTGTCTTGCTTTCCTCTTCCATTTATGATTGTTAGTGTGATTACAGAGTTGGTGATTGGGTACCTTCTCCCTGGTCGACCGCTGGCCATGATGATGTTCAAGACGTGGGGATACATTTCAATGGGTGAAGGTGCGGTTTGCTGACGAATAGAGCGAGTCCCATTCTCTAACATCAACTAGCACTCAATTTTGCAAGTGATCTCAAACTTGGTCACTATATGAAGATCCCACCTCGTCCGATGTTCTGGGGTACGTCTCGACTTCATGGAGTCAGGGCCATATTACTGACTCGTATCTAGCGCAAGTTGTGTCAACCGCGGTAGCAGGAACGGTTCAGCTTGGTGTGCAGTCCTGGATGTTCACGAACATTCCCGATATGTGCACTTCGGATCAGAAGGATGGTTTCATTTGCCCAAGTACGGAAGTGTTTGGCACTGCGAGCATCGTGTGGGGTGTGATCGGACCCATGAGAATGTTCTCGCCTGGTCAGATCTACGGCGGTGAGTGCCAATTGTATCAAATGAGAGATGGAAGACAGACTGACGTGAACGGGGATACATAGCACTCTTATACTGGTTCCTCATTGGAGCGCTCTGCCCGTTGATTATGTACCTGATCCAACTCAAGTGGCCGCGTAGCTTCGTACGCTACATCAAGTACGTCCTTTTTAATTTTTGTGGTGAACCCGCCTCGTGCTAACATTCGGATGTGTCAGTTTCCCGGTCATCTTCAATGGCTTGGGAAGTATTCCTCCTGCGAGTGCCTTCAACTATGTCCCGTGGGGAATCATTGGGTTCATCTTCCAATACCATATCCGGAGGAAACACTCTGCGTGGTGGATCAAGTACAATTGTATGTATTTCCCCCAAAGCAAGATGGTTGTCGTACTGACCTGGCCGATTGTTTCGTTTAACAGACATCCTGTCCAGCGCGCTTGATGCAGGCGTTGCCTTGTCAATGGTGTTCATCTTTTTCGTTCTTCAGTACCCAATGAATGGGACGATCGGGTTGAACACCATCCAAGCGTGGTGGGGAAATACGGTGTTCTTGAACAATGCAGACGGGAAGGGCTTGCCTTATAGAACATTGGCAAAAGGCCAGAAGTTCGGGTGAGTTTTTCGATTGTGTGGTCTGTGTCGTAATGGCTGAATCATACTGATGCTTCGGTGTAGGCCTTCGACGTGGTGAAAGGCGCGGACCGGACTAACATGACATTCCTTGGTTCTAATTTCGAGTTTTATAATGAGACTTGTACTATGCAGTACGTTCAAGATATACTAGTTTCACTCACTTTACAGCGGTCGCTAAAGTTATGATATCCCTTTGGGCGAGATATTGAATCCAGAGGTCTTCCTCTACTATGATGATAAGTTAGCGTCCAAGTCAGAGATCAAGTTGCTGGCCAATCAGAGCGCGGTATTTTGGCAGACGAGTTTGAGCCAAATCGAATACGCCTTGCGTTCGAACCACAAGCAGCGCTCCAAAACTCGAGGATGGCCATGTCGCCGGCGACAAAGTTGCTGATACTTCCCCCAGAGCTGATTGAGGCTATTTTGATCTGTTCTTGTTCCCCCCGTACAGTCGCCTCCCTCGCACAGACATGCCGGATGTTGTACACGCTCGTGTACGCTTCGCCAGACTCGCATCTCTGGCGCGAGCTTTTCCTAGAAATCTGGGATGACCCTCGCCCCGCTCTCGCGCATCGTGCGCTCGTCGACCCCCGCACCGACCTCTCTACTTGGGACTGGGGCACTCAGTACCGCAGACGAGTATCCGCGGATGGGTGGCTCAAAGCATGGCGTCGCGACATCTGTCTCGCGGATACCGACGCAGAACCGGTCACCAACTCGGTCTCAGAGTGGTATACCCCCACCCTGTCAGCGCTCTCCACCGTACTCGACACGCTACTGACACTCCGACCTTTTCCTGCCTCGCCACCCATTGCACTCACGGCGCTTACGCCCGCTACGGTGACTACGATCTCGCCGTTCCCTACTGGCAACGTCGAATCTGGGGTGGGCGATAGGAGGGAGCGTATGACGAACGCACCGCCGTTGCCCCCGCTGCTTATCGTGCTCGCGAGTGGTATCTCTGCCTTTGAGGCGTCCCGGAGTGGCGTGCGCGTGGGGCGGATGATGTATGGTCCGCACGCGTCGGCGCCTCGAGCGTTAGATAACGGGCCGGGCTGGGACGCGCCAATACCGACGCCGTCGCTCCCGCCGCAGCTTGTGCGGACACTCCTTGCGTCGCACGCCGTTGGCGTGCGCGGATTGCAGCCGTATTCACCCTTTTTATCCGACACGGATCATTGGGGAGGTGATGCGCTGGGAGACGTTTTCCATCGGATTGTTTGTGTCACTGGCTTTGTGCCGATTCCAGCGCCTCTCTCGTCCCCTTCAAGTCCTGCGTGTACGTATCTAGTGACTGCTTTCGGATCCATTTCTGACTATGCCTTCCTTGGACACGGAAGTGCTCGAGCATCGACATGGAATTCAGGGGGACAAACAGGATTTGAAGAATGGCGACTCGGACCACACGTTGGACGAGCAACCCAGGCGTCGGGTCTACAAGGCATTTCCCACACCTTCGCAGCAACACGGAGACGCACGCATCCTCGCAAGGAGGAGGGTCTATGACATGCGATACCTTCGCGGTGATCGCCTGTGGGGACCTTTTCAGATCGTGAAAAGAGGATCCCTCGATGCACGTGTCAGCTCGGACGATAGTAGGAGGAATAGACCGCAGGAGGGCGAGAAGCGTGCCAGTGGGAGCGGCGCCTCCCCTGGACTGGGTGGGGTCAGTCATCTAGGCACTCTTGCGTGGGCTATGGGTGTGGATATCGAACCGGACGAGTTCGATTCTACGTCATCAGACGATAGCAGTGATGAAGACTGGCGCGACCCAGCAGATCCTGGCCCAGGGCCTTCTTCTGAGCGCGGACAAACGGACGGTATCGAACGCACGACGGGTGCATATACCGAACCTGCCGTGGATCCTACCCCGACATACTCGTTGCGCAGGACTCGCCATTCAGATTCGCATCACCCTTCCCCCAACTCTTTGGTATCTCCGCGCGAGATTGGACCCCGACATCTCAGGCCCGATTATACGTATCTTGCAAGCGTCCGAATAGTCGTGGAAGCGAATCTGAGAGAGTTATTTGGGACTCGACTAAATGATGATGTTGAGGAGACCGCCTCCGAGGTTTGTCCTGGAGGGGTAGGTATGTTTTGGGAAGACGAAGATGAGATTCTGCGAGCGCGTGCAGGGGGATATTCAGAACCAGGTGTGCCGTCAACTTCTTTGTGGCCTTGATGTATCGACGTGATGTTTATGCCAGACCCACTTCTATAGCTTTGTATTTCCCTTGTGTTTCATCTTCCCCTACACCAACATCGAGCAGCGCCCCCACTTCTAACACGGGTCCCAGTACCTTTGAACTTGCGGATATTCTCGCTCGATTCCGAAACCTCGAGGTTGCGAGGTTAGGTGGTGCATGCGGATACTGGAGCGGATGGGCCGAACGAGAGCAATCTGTCAACCAAAGTGGGAGAAGTCCGTACGCGCTTACGACACCGTCATCGTCGGAAGGTAATATCAGTGTGAGGAAGCCAAGGATCGTGACGGAACAAGTACAACTTGAGACGCCAGTCAAAGGTAATCACGCCGCCGAGGACAAGGGAAAAGGGAAGAAGAGAAACATCGAGTGTGCCTTTGGCACTGGACTGGGAGATTGGGAGATTGGGCTCGAGGGCGAGACCTGTGATGGATGGGATTGGGCGGGTGTCTCTGGAATCTGGAGGTGAGTTGGCCAAATGCATTTCCTGCTCGCCGCCGGCTCGCGTTCTGTTATGTGCATGCCGTGACTTGTGCTGTTGTGTACCAACAATGCCCAACATACAGTGTTGATTGTCGATGACGAGCTGACAATCCTCCTTCCCATGTTTATAGACGTTGCGTTTGTTGGATGGATTACAGAGAACTGTTATGTGAGTGCAGGTCATTTCGCCTGTTTACTTTTTGCTCTATGTGGACTGCCATTCAAATAGCATGGCAATACGCCATGATTGGGTAGTCGGTTCACGGGATGCTTTCTCTAGCTTCGTTCGAGTTGTGGAGTAACACGGCGCTAACGAATTTGTCATAAACAGTCTTCAACGTGTGTACCCGCTCCTCTGCTCTCGATTGTTCTTGACCGCACGTTGTACAGCTTGACTACAGTAAATTCCTCACTCTTGATACGCAAGAAGCGTGTCGAATCATCCCCATGGAATTTCGGATAACTGGGTACACGCGTGCCGGTCTGATGCCAGTCTATGATAGCGATGAACACGACAACATCAACGTTATCAACAGACAACCCAAGACCGGCGTCCGCACTGGCTACTTCCGTCCTCCGCCCGTCATCCATTACTCCGGTTCTAGTGTCGGTTCCGATCGTGGTATGAACGATGGGCGGAGAATCAAGGGAAGCGTACAGCTCATTGGAGGAGGTGAAGTGAGATGGCAAATGGTAAGTTGGGTTTTCGTTCCCGTCGTCGTCGATGCAAATGATTATGATTTCAGGACACGTACACACAAGAGTCGGGCTCGTTGACGCCGGAGTGGTCGAGCGAGGGAGTGCAGGTCGGTGGGATCGGGAGCGTGATTGG
>JBBPTZ010001105.1:0-11827 GCA_038094315.1 Phylloporus cf. tubipes
CTCCTCCACCTCCGCCCCCTCCCCCCAGACCCGATTCTCCTCCTGAAAGTTCGACGCCCACCCCGGTCCCGTCCAATCGCAAGACTGTAACCCGAACGTCCACTCAGGTAGCAGAACCAGACGGTGCCTACTTCTCTCGTCGCACCGACCGGTCCGATCCGACGGGCAAGGAGAGTATTCGACACAAATCTGGCATGAACGCGAGACAAGAGTTTTGGAAGCCCTCGATCACCCCCGAGGAGAACGCACAAATGTTGCGCACGTTTGCCCTCGCCAGATGGAGCACCACCAGCGCCGCGTCCTCTTTCAAAGCGCCGTCCATCCTCAACACCACGCTTTCTGGCCCCTTGCCCAACAACAACAACGAGAACGAGAACTGGAGGAAAGGACTGGATGAATGCATTGAGAGGAAGGAAGCCTGAGCCTCGGAGCATGGGAAAGGACCTATGCGTGCAGAGGAAAGAACGCAAACGGACGAGCGGAGAGAGGGGGCACGAAAAGGACCGTCCCAAGGCGCAGCTACCCCAAGCCGGGCACGCACCCAAGCTGTGCGATGTCAACAAGAGAACTTGTATCAAGATCAAGTACACGAGTATACTTTTATGTTCACTAAACCCGTCCTTGGGTTTTTTATAGCATGCCATCACAATACCAGATACAGCATCGATCATCATGCAGGAGCAAGTTCATTCCAGAGGGCACTTAGCATTGTAATCATGCACACCATGTTGAGTACTTCGGCATTGGTATTTTCGAGAGTAATGCGGGCCAATAAATTTGGCAAGTCCGAGGAAGCAGCCAAGTCGACGCACGGTTTGCAGAGCGAAAGGGAATGGGCGCGTTCAATAACAGTCTTGTGCATCCACTCACCGTGGTCATTCATACGAGCGCGAGCCTGAATCACAACACGTTATTGCATCAGAATGATTATTTTAGTTTTTCCTACAGGTACACCTCGTCAAACGCCATGTCACAAAGAACCACAAGAGAATCCATCAGCCCCATTAAAAACGGTCACAAGGCATTGCACGTGGCCGCAAACACCGGTAATGGGTCTGGAGAAAATGTGGGCGGATATGCAAGAAAGTGAGGACCAGATGGACACGCATCAAGCTCGTGATGCTAGGTATCGCAGAAATTGTCGTGTCCATTAGGAAACGAATAAACAGCACAACGAACGACCACAGCGGACAACGAGTGCTGACAGAGATCAATAGCATCATAGCAAATGGACTCCGGATGGTAGTAATGTTGCGCACTGCGAAGCCGATGGGAGCGACGATGAGCCGGGGATCGCCGACAAAACGAGGGGCAACACGAAATGACGGGCAGCTTGCATGGTGGGCATAGACCAGTAAAACATAACGAGTGATGAATAACAGGCGAAGACGAGGAAATCTTGGTTGCACAATAAACAGAAATGCGTGGTCGTGATGATGGATAATAGTATGTGCGCGGATGTGTCGAATGTAGGGTGTCCAGTGGATATGCGATGGAATAATTTGGTAGATGTCGCGGAGGAAAAGAAAAAAAGGGTCATGATCGCGGCTGGCAGCTATGAGTCATCCTCGACGCCTTCAATGTCGCCATTATCAACTGCTTGACGGTCGGCTCGACAGAGAGCTTTCAGCTTTGGGAGGTCGTCCTTTAAAGACACTTGTGCGCTCTCCTCCCATCGCTCGAGTGCCCACTCGCGAACCCAAATGCTTACCTGCACGCGAGATAAGTAAATATTAGGGGAAGCGGGGCCAACTCACCTTCAAAAAGCGCTTCCCAGCATACTTTCTGTGGAAGGATTCGTGTCGTATGGGTTTTAAGATGTAGTTCAGCATCAGGTTCGCGGTAGGGAGCAACGAGCTCTCGGCGTAAGAGGAATAGTGGGCCAAATTCGCCGTCTTGATAAAATGAATCAAACTATGTTCAATGGGCACGAGGGCATGAACCCACCCATTTATAGTTACCAAGAATGAGGCGAGCTAGCCAGAGCGAAGACGCAGCCATCAAAGACGGAGGGGTCGCCAACAGACGCCATTCGAGTGTTCCAACCTCCAAGAGGTATTTGCCAATGGTACGAGCCTTTACATCGTAGTCGTCCGCCTTGCTGATGCGACGGAGAAAGTGCATTGGATTTGGGAATGACAAGTTCCACTCGATGGTCTTCAATACGTAGCGCTCTGCGAGCAAGATCTCGGACTCGGTGTACGAAGAATCGGCGCAGTGAAGGAAATGGGAGACGGAGGGCGCCACTATTTCCTCTACTTTGGAAGAGACGAAAAGACACGTAATGCCGACCAACTGAAGCTTAGCGAGGGACACGACCCGCGCGGACAGGAAGCGATCTATGATATTGACACACAAGAAAAACGTTTCGGGGAGGAGACGAAAGCGAGCGTGAACCTGGACGAGCCAGTCGAGGAGGATGCCTCGCATCGACCAAGCGAGTTCCTTTTGGCTTGACATATAGTCCGGATTAGGGAGCATGGTGAGCTGATGGATAGAGGGTGGTTAGATGACTGCAAAGAGCGTAAATGTGACTGGTGTACCTCGACGGTTTTCATGTAGTCAAAGATCTCGGCCACGTACTCGCTCACCATCAGTGGGTCATCGCCGTCCTCGGCATCAAGGTCGTCCCATTCGTCACCGTTTGGATCTGCCTCTGGTTCGCTGTCGATACCGGCATCAAGGGAGACTGCCGCCAGGGCGTCGTGATCGACCTCCTCTTCCAACAGTTTCGCCTCGTCTGGCGCATCGGACGATGTTCTCCGCTTTTTGAAAACACGACTGTCGTCCTCCTCGCGAACCTCGGGCTTTACGTTGAGATGGGAGGTGGTGCGCTTCGAGAGATCTGCCCGCTGAACCTCGCGCTTGACGACCTGGGAGGCGGCCGCTGTAGAGCGGAGGTAGGGACCATTGGCGTTAGTTACTGGGGCGCGGGGAGGGGCGTCGACGGCCATGGCATCACTGGGATGTACGGGAGCGGGCTCTACATCCTCCTTGACGTCCCGTAGAGGGCGCACCTGTGATTGGAGCGTGGTGGCTTTGGTGGTACGACGTGATGCGGCGACAATGGAGAGTGGTTGGCGATTGCCAGTGGACGGTGCTTTCGACTTGATGACGACGCCATCAAACTTGGCCTTTGCCGACGGAGGATCGACGGGTTTACCCTTGGGTTCCTTTGGAGCAAGGGCGGACTTGGGTTTGTTGGCATTCTTTGGGACCTGAGCAAGGGCATCACGCTTGCGCTTGCCCTGGGTCGCGGCGTCGACGTCGTTCTCGTTTGCCTTTGCCCTCGAGGCAGCTGTGGGAGCGGTAGCGCGAGAGAGGGCAGTGGACTGAGCGGTGGCCATGGGTTGTCCCTTGGATGGGGGTTTTGAGCGGGTGATTGGACGCGAGGTAGCGTTTTCGTTGTGGGATGAGCGCGTCACACGACGTGTCTGTGTAAGGGATTGAGATGGAGGGATGAGGACGAGGAGGACGAGGAGGACTTACGGGTATCATCGTGTCGTTGGTGAAGAAGAAACCAGCGCAGACTCGCCTGCCGTTTTCAACCAGCTACACAAAACAAGACCAAATAAGCGCGCCCGCGTCTTGTCACGTGGTTAGTTCGGGGACCCCCACTTTGAGGGGTGGAATTTTCTTTTTTTTCTCTTTTTTCTTTTTTGCGAGCAGGTTGTGTATGACGATGCCCGGACCTCCGCCGCGCCGATCCCGCTCAAACTCGTCCGTGTCGTTCCGAAATGCGCCGGCATCAGCGTCGTCGTCGCCGCCGAGTCTCGGCATGTCGCCCGCCTCCCGATACTCGTCCAACATGAACGTCATAAGGAGACGTGACTCGTCCATCCGCGCCATATTCGACCAATTCAGCCATGTCTGCGTCTACCACCACAACGGCGACAAGTGGGAGAAACAGGGCTACGAAGGCAGCATGTTTCTCTACGAACGGTACTTGCTCGCCATCTTCCTCCTCGCTCTCTCACCTCTCTCCCTTCCAGCGACTCGTATCCACCCTATGGTCTCTACATCATGAACCGCGTCGGAATGGAAGACTACATACAACGACTATACCCAGAAGACAGCGTCGGCGTTCATGGCAGCTATCTCATGATGCGCCACTATCCCGACTTTACAGCACGCAGATTGGCCGACGCACGCTCAAAGCTCCCCCCATCCATTCAAGACGGCCCCGCCTCCAAATTCGCACCCGAATATGCCATTGCAGAGCTCCATGATGCCGACAAGGGTCGCTCCCAAACAGTCGGGCTCTGGTGCTTCGCCACCGATGCAAGAGAACCCATGACCGATGTCGTTATGCGGTCCGTGCCCTCTACTTTATCCCGACCCTCGTCTTGACAACCATTAGTTTGCACGAATACATCAAGAAGAACCTTCCATATCCCGACCAGTTCAGGTATGGGCCAGACAGACCCCCTCCCCCCAGCTTCCGATCGACATCTAGAACCAGCGGTATGTGTCTTCTCACCGCTTTTTTGGCCCCGCTCAATTCTGTTCAGAACGTGCACATCATGCCCGCTCTGCATCAAGCGCCTCAAATACCAGTATACACAGCATCTCAGAGTCTGGGGAAGAGGTCGATCACCCTGCCCCGTCCACCTCTGTTCCTATCAACGACTCATCAGGCCTCGACAGACTTTTCGCCAAACTCGCATCTCCGTCTCAAATTCATCCCTCTACAGGCACTGGCGGTTCAGAAACGACAGCTGCCAGCCTACTGGCCAGTATCTCCGGTCCTCCTCGCACCATGTCCGTCCCTCCTCTCTCATCTTCAGCCGTATCCGCACCTACGCGCGGCCTTGCCCTCCTTGACACCATCTTTGCATCCGCCACACCACCCCCACCACGCGCCGCGTCTCGTAGCGGTATTGTAACCAATCCATCTGTATTACACAACAATCGCATTCCATCCCATTTTATCCCCACTCAACCTCTCCCACCCACAGCCCTCTCCCAAGACCCCCACATCCTCTCTCCAAAGCCGACCTCCACCGCCCTCCCACAAGTTCTCAATCAAGAAGTCATTTCTACTCTTTTAGGCCTTCCACCATCCCGTGCTTCATCCGTGCGCTACGAAGGCGACAACGAGTCCAGCGACGATGGCGCTTCGGAACCTGGTTCTCTCACAGCGCCCGTCCCGCACCTCTCCGTACCCGCAACACGTGCAGCTGATAGCGAAGGCGGCAAGACTGCCCCACGCATCCTCGGAGACGTCACCCCTCGTCCAGCGCTACGTGGCTTTGGTTCCAACATCAACCAAGTCACCGATCTATTAACCGCCGCTCGCATCGAGCAGCAGACCACCGAGGTCGATACCACCACCAAGACGACGTCCGCAGACTCTACACCCACGATATGCGCCCAACCCCGCATCAATTCGAGTTCCACGTCCAAGAACCCTCTCAAACCCCGACATCTCGTGCCATTCGAGACCGACTCGGAACTCTGGCCATACCCACGCCCTCCCCTCGTCGAAACTGACTCGGACGTGATCGAGCTCGATTTCGCCGATATGAGCGCCCTGAGCGACCCAGATGCGTTCGAGAGGCACATCGCCGCCAAAGGAAAGAAGTCGAGGCGCTCGAAGAGAGATCAGCAAAAGGAGCGCGAGGAGATCGAGAGGAGCTGGGACGTCCCAGCTCCCGTACGCATGGTCTCTCCTGCCTCGGGCACACCCGCTGGCATGCCCAACGGGAAAGCGACGCGTCCCGAGCCCGTCGCGGATGCCGTCCCTGCCCCGAAACAGGTCCACGCCGACGCACCGTCCACGATCAACGCCAACGGTGCGCAGTCGGCCCTCCTGTCCTCGCTCGCGTCCGAGGATACTGCGGGCCGCCTGAAGACCTTGTCGAGGAAAGACTTTGTCACCGAAGTCTTGTCCTTGATCTACGTGCGTAGGCTTGGTTTCTCCCCTGCTGTATGCTCATTCGCGTCGTAGACGAACAAGCAATTCGTGGACGACCTCTATCGGGCGTATACGTCGCAGGCTGGATGAGCGCGCGCATTGCGTTGTTCGTGGTGGGGTTGGATTTGGATCGATCGTGCACGTTTGGGATAGTATGTAGCACTACTAGCCATTCCTTTTTTTTATTTTTTGCTGCGAATACATCGTGCCCTCTGCTGATTGCCGATCAAAAGCATGTGTGACCGCCGTCTCGACGTCCAGAATAAAGGGTGCAAAGATACATTACAATATATGTATAGGGATATATGGGTCAAAGACGTGGCACAAGAACATCCATCGCCCTCGAGCTCAATCTAGCACCGCCGTCCGTGGATCCATGCCCGACCCTGCCCGCAAATTCATGACCCCACCCGCTACCGAACTAAGCGCATGTGCATAGAAATACGCCGCGCGCGCCATGATCGACTGCTCCACCAGCGCCAACACGTCCGTCAACAAGATCGGCCAGCCATACTCGCGGTGGTCCTCCTTGGTGAGCAGGTCCGTGATCAGGACGGCCCCTTGGTCTCGCAGGTACTGGAGGTTGTCCGGATTTCGTTCGTCCGTGGCGATGTAGTACCTGGAAAACGTTGCGTCGGGACATGCGCGCACGCACGAGAGCAGGGAAAAGACGCTCACTTGTCGTCGGAACGTGGCGGATCGAGGGTCACGAGCAGCAGATCAGGATGTGCATCGGGCACGTTGTACGTGTCGGCCGTCCCGCCGTGCATGGACGCCAACACGTTTAGGCCAGCATCGAGATGTCTCTTGATCCGAGCAAGGTGGGCTTTGAAATCACCTTCCATCGCCCAGCCGAGTCTCGCGACTGGATGCACGAGTTAACCGAATACCGAGATCCGAACGCAACAAAGTCGGGCTTACAATCTCCTCGGCGCATATGCGCAGCCATCCACAGTCGACCGCCGTTCATAGAAAACATACGATCGCTGATCCGCTCCGCCAAGGAAAGAACGACATCGATCAGTCGCACGTCGTAGAGCACTGTCTGCGAGAAACGTGTTTGGCTCGCAGCAGAGGAAAAATACAAGAAACCCTAGCTCGATCGTTTCATGACAGGGACAGCACAGACGAATGCACTCACGGGTTTGCGTCCGTTGTGAATCTCTCCGCGGAACAAAAGAACCCGGGCTGAGATATCGTGAAAATCTTCATATAGGCCTCTTATCCGATGCCTTGGGACAGCTTCATACGTTGGCGAGATGACGTCTTTGACCGCGTCAGAACCGGCGCTGTAAAAGTTGGCGTCTGTTCTCTTCTGACCAAGAAAACATAAACGCACTCACGCGCCGTCATAGGTATAGACCACTTCGAAGCCGTTTTCTCCAAGGACTTTTGCAATGTCGTCGACTGACGAATCCGATGTGATGCGCTCTCCATCACGCACAATTATTTTCACCGATCCCCAATCTAGTACAGGTCTTCCTCCCGGGAGAAATTGCATCAGGGTGCGGTAGAGGTCCGAGTCCGTCGTCGGAGCTGTCCACGATCCTACTCTGCCACGAGAAGGATCGCCCCCTTCTGAACTCCATCCTCCACGTAAACGCACGTCCTGGGGTATATAATCGACACGAATGATGTCATTCGGGTCGTACCATCCATTTTCGATAGCATGTAGACTGGGCAACGTCTCCCCCCTAGTGTCCCGCACGTGGTATGTGTCAACGTCCCAGTGGCCATCGGAAGATTCGACGTCTATAGAGATATTATGTAGGCGAAGGTAGTCTGCGGTGGTGATGACGGCGTGCGACTGCTGGAGGTGTGTGAGATTGAACATGACGGATATGGGCACTCGCCACGCCATTTGCTGTTCGATGGGGAGGTTGCGCCATTCATCGGAATGCGTGGCATCGCCCCGGTTGACCATGGTAGCATATGCGGCACAGGTCGCCCTGCCAAGAAGACGCTCAGAAGATAACCGACTCGTCATCGAAAAAAAAGGACGTACAGGTCGAATTCGCATGCACGAGCGTATACAAAGGAGGGTATAATAGTCGTTCTGTTGAGTATCCGGCCATGGAGGACTGCTGCTTCGATGATATAGCGCATCTAAATGACATCATGTGCGCACGGAGACGGGAATCGTTGCGAGCGACGCACGTTATTCCAACCTAACCAGAGGCTATAGTCGCGCGCGAGGAATCCGTTTGTTTTTTCGACCATGTCGGAGAGGTATTTTAGTTCGTGTGATGGGTCATTCTGGGAAGGACGTGGGGCGGGTTCATGATACCAGATGATTTCTTCGCCCAAGGTGTTTACCGCAGGGAGGGTCTGACTGAGGAACTGAAATTTGGCGCCATAACCTATGGTGGAGAGGCCGAAACCGACGAGGATGCCGACAAGGATCGCGAGCCCTACGAGGAAAGGAACTGGTTGGTTAGTAGTACCTCTGAGGTGTCTCTGCATGGCTAGGGTGTTGAAAAGACCGCCCAGTCAGTGAAATGGGAGGAACATAAAAGCGGCTGCGTAGAACTTGACCAATTAATTTCAGATGACCTGCAGCGATGACAGTTTCGTACAAAATCAGTCCAAAACTGCCTCCAAATTTTCAGAGCCTGACACCGGCTAATCATCCGCAGCAAACCTAGTGAAACATGTACTAGAGAGAAAGCGAATCAGTCCATCTTTTTCGGCTCTTCCACGGGCTTTCTGCGTTCCAAGATCTCGACCCATTTCCTCGGAAACCAACCCTCTCTCCCGTCGCGCGTTCGGCCTCTCCACCACTCGCTGTCCACTTCCAACCGTGGATCGACTTCCATTCCAGTAGCAGGGTCCAGCTTTCCCATGATTGCAACGATCTCATTCTCCTTCAACGCGAGCTCCGAGGGTGAGGACGGTGTGAAGGGGTACAGCGCGCGAGCAAACGAGAGCATCGAGGGATCCAGTGGTCCAAGCTGTGCACCCAACTGATGCTGATGCTGCTGCTGTGCACGCTCGTTGAGAATCTTGATCAGCTTTGACATGGCGTACGGAACGCCAAAGACGGCGAGCAAGAAAATGATGAGCGGTTTCCTGCTCGGTTTCGGTGCTGGCGGTCCATGAGGGCCCTGGACGGGCTTTCCATTGATAAACTCCCTGAACTCGCCTTGCATCGACGAGCTGTGCTTGCCAGTGATGAGCTCTTTCGTCCATCTCATGAGTCCAAACAGCCCAAGGACGCTCCCGAGTGCGTTCCGTAGATGGCTAAATTGCTCGACGACGCCGACCATGGCAAAGAAGGAACTGTGTGTGGCCATGAACGTCGACTCGAGCATTTGCGCGACGCCGGTAAAGGTTTGCACGATGGAGTGGAGGAGGGAGAAGGTGTGTTGTGTCGTCGCTTCCAGTGTTTGAGTGAGAGAGGGATTGTTGGGATCCATGCCGGGGTACACGGGCATCCCACCCATCCCGGGCATGCCACCGTACATGCTGTTCATCCCATACCCACCATATCCATACCCGCCCATCCCACCATAGCCCATCCCATTCCCATACATGGTACTGGCATACGGGGAATACGTCGAGCCAAAGCGCGAGTATGGAGAGTATGAGGAAATGGCGTTGTAGGGAGATGTGGTGGTCGTGTACGGGGAGGTGGACATGGATGGGTTTGACAAGGATGCTGGGCGGGCGGGGACGGCGGGGGGTTCAGAGGACGTCGGGAATGCGGTGGTCGATGACGATGATGCTGCAGCTGCTCGCTCCCAGGGTTTCGGTGGGGACGCCATCTCAAGATACTGTGGGAAATACTGAAGAGTGACATCGGTAGTCACAAATGGTCACGCTTGAGTCACAGCCTAAACACTGGACAACACAGGATCGACTTGATTATCTAAGTGTCATGTAGACTTGTTGTACTACTCGATGAGTTCGGTTCCTTCCGGTCCGAGACGCACCGGGCGATCCGTCGACAACATAAATGCCTGCTCCCTCCTGATCCTCCTCGGCGACCCCCCCGTGGAACTGACCCTCTGGCTACCGTCGGCCACGGACGACTCGTCGTCTGTCGATCCCAAAGGCAAGTCCAAGTCCATCTCATCCTCTTCTTCTTCCTCTTCCTCTAACAGCCGCTTTTCCGCTGCCAAGAGCCGCTCCACCTGAACTTGCACGATCTTGTCTACCCGCTCGTTCTCCAATCGCTCTACTTGCTCTCTCGATAGATTCGCCGACGAACCCACCGGGTGGTGAAGCACGAATCGGACTCTCCCATCGAGCTCTCTGAGCACGCCCCCTTTTTCATACAGGCAACGGATCCCCTTGTCTCCGATGCGTGGGGGACTGCGCTGCAGTGGCTTCGCTCTCTTGACAGGCGTCCGGATAACAGAGCCCGCATCGTACGGTTCAAAGGCCATCGGGGTCTGAGGGAACGGACGACGAACAGTCCTTGCCGTGGTCGGAGGGGTCACATCGCGTTCCTCGTCGACAATCATCGCCGCGTCCGCCTCTTCTCCGTTTTCTTCCGCGCAGTCATCCGCATAATGCCAGCGTATGTGGACGCCTTCGCCAGTGTCGGACACGGCAATGGTCGTCGAGATTCCGTCCGCGTCTCGGCAGGCGAGCCACGGAGTGCCTTTGGTGTCGCTGACCTCGGGGATTGCTTTGTTTTCGATCTCTATCTCTTGCGCGGGGGCAACTTGAGATGGGGAGCTGTCTGTCGTCGTCGTCTTCTTTCGAGCTGGCTTGGCGGGCGATGGGGAAGGTCGCCCATAAACGCTGTTGCGAGTCGCGCGTCCTGGGTTGGTAACACTACGAGTTTGAGGAGCCATGCTGTAGGTCTCTGTTCAACTTGGATTCAACGAGTGGAAAAGGAAAAGGAAACGACGACGTACCAGGATGATGGGAGGGGTGAATATCAATGTACACGTCCTTTGGGTCGACTCGGGTTCAAATAGTCTTTGGAAACTGGCAACGCTTGCAGTGTGGTGGTGGCTTTGACAAGGATCTTTTTGTGGTGCTTGGACGTATTGTCTCTCTTTTATACTCGCAACGGGTTACCTCGTGGAACAGTCAGGGGCTTTACCATTTATGGATACGTGGCGGTCAAAGCGGGGGCAATGGCACACAGCTTGACGCGCCCCATCGGTCGCCGCATCACCGGTTGCTGTTGACGCCTTGACTCGTACAACGCAGCATTTGTTGCTTTGGGAATGCCCCCTCTCGTATTCTAGCAGGTAAGGCGGAAGAACAAGGCCGTGGAGGCCCGACCCAAATGGAGGTCCACGAACTTGACGGACCCACAGGGGACCCTTTCACAATCGTGATTGTCCCATATTTCCTGCTTGGGTATTTTTCACCACAATTGCTTTCATGACATGACAGGTGTGGGCGCTTGTTGACATCTCCTAGCAATCAATTCACGGATTGCGTTCGCGTTTGGAAACTCTGTGGGATGTGGACCTCTGGCGGAGTTTCGGTGCTTCAGGTGAACAATGGGTACACTATCTCTCAAAGGGACCACCTGGTGGAGCGTAGATCCGACGATTGACAGGCAAAAGCGGTTCGTCGGGTGGACGTTTCAAACCTAGCCGCCCCCGCTATAAAAATGCATCCGTGGATGCACTTCCTGCACCTCAAGACTTCAAGACCAACCCACCAGAAGACATCACAACCACCCGCATAGCCATTCGTACGTCGCCCCTCCCAGTCTTTTTTTTCCCCCCCTTCACCAAGGTTGATTTTTCCCCGCCCAGATTCTCCAACATGACTCGCCGGCACACTCCTTATCATCGTTACAAGTCGCCCGCCGCTGCGCCTCCTGCTGGCTTCAGGTTCGCAGACTACATCCCCAAGCGGTGCTTCAATATGTTTCAAGGACCCAACTTCACCGACCACGGTTCGCCCGATCCAAGCCCCTTGAACAGCCCCGTCAAGGAT
>JBBPTZ010001106.1:0-11823 GCA_038094315.1 Phylloporus cf. tubipes
GATTGGGGTTTAGATATCAGGGTAAGTGTAGATATTGCATAGTTAATGCAATGTAGCGTGTTAAAGGCCAGGAAAATTAGTGAAAAATGGGGTAAAATAGAGCGATCGTAACAGGAGGTGCAGGAAATTGTGCCTCATCCTGGGCATGGTTATTGTTAAGATGGAACCAGATGGTATCAATTGAAGTCAAGGGTTTCGAGCAGAGCAGACAGACAGACCTGAGACGAGTGGTGTCAGTATTAATAAGACTTAGATCAGTATAGTTTCATACTCTTCATCAAACTCCAGGGGTTGTACATTGTCAAAATGATGGTCATGCTGATATTCCATCTGTTACACTTGACCTGGGTAGGGGTGAGCACAGACTTGGGTGATGGGGTGATGGTGTCAGAAGCGTAGGCTTGACTGGATATGGAGTGGTCTTTAGAGGCATAAGCCTGACTAGTATCAAGGTGGAACAAGTTGGTAGTGGGAGGATGAAAGGTCAAGGAGGGTGGCTAGGCGAATGATGAGACAGACTTATAGTAGGCAATCAACTTGATGTATTTCCAAGTAGAAATAGCTTAAAGAGTACATGTACATGTGATTGGTATTTAAGTAGAAGGGAAATGCGCACAGACTAAGATCATAAAAGGAAGCTATTGTCGAGATAGGAAAAGAACAATGCAGAACATTGTTGAAGAAATGTGACTAAATAAGAGAGGGAAACGCTACTGGATGGGGGAAGACGATGACCAGGAAGTGATGAGTAAGATCGGCCAATGGAGGGAATGAGTCATCATAGAAAAAGAAAAAATAGTGTCCATGGTAGAAGCAAGAAAAGAAAGGGGTGAGTTGTAACAGGAGTGGGTTCTAGTGATGGTCAGGAATCCACAAGTTGTGCTATTAGGTGGGATTAGGGCACAGGTATTATCATTGGTTGAATCAGTTTCAGTTGAATCAGTTCATGATCCATGTAAGTAACAATATCCGACCTGGTTCATATGATAACACTAACATTATCACATAGGTCATATGCTTTCCTTATGTTTTCTTATCTGTACATGTGTATATAGCCTGTACTCATTTGTACAAACTTCTGATGCATCACCCTTAATCCTGTTCCCCCAGGTGGTGCCAATTTTAGGAAGCAATTGGCCTGCATGTATATTCGAGGACCTTCAAAAGTAGTTTCCCACTCATTGACTACTCCACGTCCCAGCAAACATGGCAGACTGTCATCATAAACGTCGTACAGCCCTAATAAATCCACATGTATGTCCCAGATTCTACAAAGTGACATGACTGACATTTATGATAGAGTATTGCAAGACCTAGCAATAATCTGAATCCATCACTCCGACCAGATACTAGTCAGGTCAATAGCACTGTTGAACAGCCAGTCAACCCAAATACCCTCATTGACCTCCTAGCTGCTGATGTCCTCCAAAATGAAATTCTCATGGATGACTCAGGACCATCTGGTATGGGCACCAAGTCCATATTGATGGGATCGTACACCAACAACCCGTTATACAGCAATCCTGAGCAAGCTGCACCATATTGGCAGTCTTCTGACCCTTCATCTACTTCCAGGGACATGCTGACACCCTATATGCAATCACACACCAACAACTCTACAGTGATCCCAAGCAAACAGTACTGTACCAGCAGCCTCTTGCATCCTCATCCCAATTCTCTGGGGACACACCAACACTTTACAACCCAGATCATATGCTGCCATTACTTTCAGGCACTCCTGGTCCCACTGATCCTCAGCAAGTATTGCCAATGTATTCCCATCCCTACCTACCACCATCTTTTCCCTATCAATCATACCATTCACAATCTCCATATGACAATGCTGGCCAATATTTGGATCAGCTAGTTAGCTAATACCAATTGCCCCAATTTGTGGTCAGTAGACCCATTGGCCTCCCTGGTGCTGCACCATATGTCAAGCCAGGCATGTGGTTCATACCAGCCTATACTCTCTTATACCCAAATGAGGAAATCTGAGGTGGCATTATTACTGCTGGTGTTTTCCGGGTAAGAGAATTTATGCATCATGCTAGGGAGTTACTGATATACCCTCTGCCAAAGGCCGGCACAGAAACATCTGTTACAAACATTGCATGGCGATCTATTCACCGCCCACCAATTCTACTTGATCCCCTTACTAGCAGAACAACCAATGTTCCAGCTGTTGTGCCTTTAACCCCTCCCACAACCAGTACGACTGCCACCACTACACTACTCAATCAACAGGATATCATGGCACAGGCCAGGGAAGCAATCTGACAAACAGTAATCTCTATCAGCCCCACCATGTCAAGGGATGAGTGCAAAACATCAATACAGTTGGCTGCTGCCAGTGCTTCAGGTAAGTCACCATTCGATAATCAACCAAACCACATCCTATGGGTAATCCCAATGCCTTTGGTGCTGTCTGCAATTGACAAAGCCATCACCAACCTCATGAGCCTTGTCACTTCAACACGGAAACTATTCAAGGACACAGTGTGCAGCCTTATTTACCACACCTATGGTCTCCACCCCAGTCTACAGTTATCACAACCCAATGCCAAGGAAGATCTCAAGATGACTATGATTCCATTGCTGCTAAAGAACTATGTGTACCTCCATTTGGATAAAGTAGTGTCATATCTCTTGTAAATAGCCAGCGCTCACCACTTACACAAATATGCCTAGGACAGCATCATTATTGCTCTGTTTGAGCATCCAGGGCTCATATCCACAATTCTCAACACCCTTTGATTCAGCAATCACCACAAATATCTAACCTCCACCCCTGAGTCATTTGCACACCTCATTGCATTAGCTGCCACCACCATTTACTCATTACTTTCAGAACATGCCACTGGTAGGTTTGAAGCAGTTGATTTCTCTCCTGAAAAAACAGACATTGTGTATAAATGAGTGCTCAGCTCTCTGCTCAAGATGTCATTTTGTTCAAATCTCATTCATTTAAGAAACTCCATTGTTGAGCAAGGGGAATCAATTCAATGTACATTCTAGTAGCAATTAGATAAGATTGTTGGTACACCAGCCACCAAATCTAAATCTAATCCAACAATCATGTCATCTAGTAACATCTAATCACCCAGTGTGCCTTAGGTGACATGGTATTACACATGCATAAGGACTTAAAAGAAACTCACATAACAGACCCTGAGCCAGCCAAAAAGGACCTGCCATTTCAGTGCCATTTTGGCACTTAGGAAATGCTAATGCGTACCACCACACATCACAAAGGACTCCTGGCCACCAGTAGTTTCTGATAATCAACTCATGAGTTTTGTATTGACCTGGATGCCCAGCAAGACATGAGTCATGATGTTCTCTGATAATTTCCTCTCGCAGCTTCTTGTCTATTGGGACATACACCTGGCCATTCCAGGTGACAACACCATCCTGATCTTCCCATCCTGTAGTCTTCATTTCAAGATTTTGTCAGACCATAGAATTCTAGTTGGCTACCTGTTGTTAGATGCAGTCCAGGAAGGTGAGGTCTTCCAGGATTAATTCTACTCAATGAAATAATTCTGGCTTGAGCAGGATCACATTATCATTATCTTCCTCCTCCCAATCATGCCCAGGCCAGCAAGAGAGGAGGTTGGCCTTAATATGGGTTCAACCAGGTTGATGATGTAAGGTAAAGTGATAATTGGTGAGTTCTGTGACCCATCGTGCTTGATGATGGTTTAGCTTTTGTGGTTTTCGAAAGTATGTGAGATTCTGGTGGTTGGTCCAAACCTCGAAATTTGGGGAGGAGCCCATAAGGTAATGATGCCATTCACTGAGCACTGTCATAATAGCAAGTAACTTTTGGTCATAGATTTCATAATTGTGTTCGGTCTCGTTTAAGAACTTGGAGAGGAATGCAACTGGGCGCCATATATCATTTTGACATTGGAATAGAACAGCACCAAGTGCATGACCGGAGCTATCTGCTTCAACACAATATGGGTCAGAGTTAGTAGGGATGGTGAGAACCAGAGCAGATGTGACAGAAGCTTTCAAAGTATCAAATGCATGCTGCTATTCATCATCCTAGTGCCAAGAACAGTTTCCAGTGAATTCATTAAGTGGCTTGGTGATATGACTAAACCCTTTTTGGAAGTGCCACTTTCCAAATGGTGCAGAGACAACAGCCAAGGGAGCAGTGAGGGAGAGATACTTATTAATAGGGCTGAGATGTGTTTAAGAACTTAGGTGGTCTTCTCAAGTAGTGAGAGTAGAAGAGATGTAAGCTTGGTTAAAGGAAAGAAAAATGATACATGTGCACCTTATATACTAAGGGAATACTGTTTGTATCTGTATATCATCTGAGTTTAAATAAAGTGAGAGCTAAATGCCATTGGTGTCCTATTGCATCACCAATTTGACAGGGACAGCCTCATATTTGAAATAAATGGAGCACTAGCTCCATTGCTCCACAATATGAGTCATATTGACTTATATGGAATGTTCTAGATGAATGTGACATCAGTATGATGACATATTAATAAAAGAAAGAGTCTAGAATGTTAGACATAGCTAACACCTAAAGAGAGTTATCATAATGTAACCAATGAATCATGTAAAGCAAAATCAGGAAATGCTAAGTATAAAATGTCAGATTTCCAACAACCCTCAGATAAAGCAACAATAAAAATTGGTAAAGCCCAGAAATGACTGTAGATCTCGTTTGCAAGCTGGAGTAGGCCACTAACTAATGCCATATACCTTGATCAGATCCATATGAACTTCTCCTTGTGAGATCATGAGGCCAAGGTATTCAACTTGGGTGTGTTCGAACTCACATTTCTCAAGTTTTAGGTAAAAATGATGCTGGTGCAGAAGTTGAAGGACCTGTTGGGTGACCTGGCAATGTTCCTCAAGCGTTTGTATAAAGATCAGGATATCATCAAGGTAAATGAGTACCTTCCCCTCCTGGATGAGGTCATGGAAGATGTCATTCATAAGGGTTTGGAAGGTGGATAGTGAATTTGTAAGGCTGAAAAACATGATGGTTGGCTCAAACAGCCCTAGGCTAGTTTGAAATGCTGCCTTCCATTCATCCTCCTTCTGGATGCGCACATTATTGTAGCCCCAATGCATATCAAGTTTGGTAAAGTATTTTGCCCCTTTTAGTTTATTAACAAGCTCTGAAATTAAAGGGAGAGGATAGCAGTTCCTAACTGTGATTGCATTCAGCTTTTGATAGTCCTGAACTGGTTGAAGCTGTCTGTCCTTCTTTTTTATGAAGAAGAATGCTGAGGCAAATGGGGACTTGGAGGGACATATTCAGCCAGAACATAAGTTCTCCTTGATGAATTCCTAGAGCTCAAGCTGTTCATTTGGACATAAGTTATAGACTTTACAGTCCACAATGTGGCTTCCAGGGGTAAGCTTGATGGCATGATCCCATGGACAGCATTCTGGAAGTTCATCAAAGGACTCTTTACTGAATATATCCCGAAATTCATGATATGATGGTGGAATAAGTTTCTTGAGCATTTTAATAGGGGAAGCCTTGGATGCCTGCTCTGCCAGCTGCTGAGATGTGGTGGTGTGTGCTTGGATATGTTGTTCATCGAGGGATCAATATCCAAACATGTCAAAGGCAAATATTCATTCACCTTCTTCAAGCTCACCCTGAAAAAAGGTCTCAATGTTAGTTGGGTTGTCATCCTGTTCTGGCTCGGATAAAATTGGATGTCTGCAGAACTTAGGATAATGGTCTAGCCTAAGAGTCCCCAATTGCCAATCAATAGAGAGATTGTGGAATCATAACCATTCATGTCCTAGAAAAAGATCACTTTTTCCAAGATCAGTTACACCCAGTGTGACTCATTCTGAGTGGGAGCCTATGGTCATGTGAAGCATGACATAGTGAGTAATGGAGCCTCCTTTATTAAGGGTTCTGTCAGCATTATAGACTGGGACAAAGCAGGGCAGGGGATGGGCATCCAGCTCCTTGGCTCAAACAAAGCCTGCATCAATTGAGGATCCAGTGCAACCACTATTCACAAGAGCCCTCAATGAAAAATGACATTGATCTTCAAGGGTGAAGAGATTCACAGGCAGAGTCAGTGAATTTCCCCCATTTCTTTGAATGAATTATTTTGGACTACAGAGTTCTTGGATGGCACTGCTTGCATCCTCAACTGAGAGCCTATTTAGCTCCAAGAGCACCTCTAATGTTGCCTCTGTGTTATGATCACCCTATTTTACCCCTATTTTTCACTAATTTCCCTGACCTTTAACACACCATATTGCATTAACTATGCAATATCTACACTTATCCTGACATCTAAACCCAATCTGGACTTAGCCAACCATAGTCAAAGCAAGTCATCGAGGCAACGCACAGCAGTGCAAAAGCTGTGCAGATACCTGCGCTAAAGCAGTGCCCATTCAGACCCTATGGCAGTGTTCGGCTGTACCTGAGCAGTGCATGGCTGTGCAAACCTTACCAACCTCAAGAACACTGCATGCCACAGATAAGCGCCTCATGGTAATCCTTATGGCTGACTCATCTTTCCTGGTATGGAAGGTGAGTACAAAGCACACATCAGAACTAGTCAACACGACTCAGAAATACTGGGGCTATGCAACAGATACCAGTGCGCACCCTAGTTCTAGTAGTTCTATTAGATGCATGTGTACTCCTCATGTTCACCGACACAGGATATCATAGATGTAGCATACACAAATGTAAACATTAGAATAGTATATAAAGGCCAAGGACGAGCACTAGGGATTTTCCCCAGTCTTGTTTTCTTGGAGTTTTCCTAGTCTCACTAGTGACTTCAGTATAAGGCTACTCTACTTGTCTAAGGGTAAGCGATTGGTCCTAGCAGGCTAGTCGTTTCACTCTGCTTGGTGGTGAGTGTCCACTAGGGTTCAAAGGAGGGCTATAGCATGTGGTTGGATCTGGTCCTGTAAATGGACTGCATACCAGGAAGAGGTCCATGGCTTAAACCTTAGATTCATTGATTGAGAAGGGAGTGCTTGGGTGGGTTTCAACTGGACCACAGAAGGTGACTTGGATTCATTGGATGGTACAATATAAGATTTCAGATTCTCGGATGGAATCCACTTTGAAACCAGACCATGGGTCAAAAAGAGTGCACTATCTCCTGACCTATTTAAAAACCCTTCAAGAACTCCTCCTTTTCTCCCTTAGTGAGCTCTAAGGTCATGTTCCTCAGGTGCTGCATCTGTGGGACCTGGGGCTGGGGGCAGTCTCATAAAAAGTGACCTGTTCTCCCATAGTTGTAATAAAGTTGAGAGGCACAAGCTCTTTCAACATTCATGGGCCTTTCTTGCCCTCCATACGTGATCCCAGTTGCATCTTGTTTGTCACCCATTGGACTACCTTGGGCAGGCTGGACAGTGTGGGCAGTTGGAACAGTGTGATTCACCAAAGGGGGCTGGGGCACTCATGGGGTCACTGTGGGCTGAACAACAACAACAAGGTTGGCAGGGGGAACCTTTCCCCCATGCCTATGCTCCAGTGCCTTTCCTATCTCCTTGGTGGCATTGACAAAGGCATTTAAATCACAAGTGCTGTGAAGATGGTGGCTATCTTCAGCAATGTGCATGATGTGTGTTCATATTAGTGTGAAGCAGGTCAATCAAATGGTCTGCCTCAGGGGTGCTGGCAGTGACAGTTGTATATCCTGCCTCAGCCATAAGTTGACGGAAGACAACAAAATACTGCTTGGTAGGGGTAGTTCCCTGTTTGAGTTGGCAAAGCTGGGCCTGAGCCTCAATCATCTCATTAATCAGGGCATAGGTCTCCTTGAGAGCAGCAACAAAGTCCCTCCAGCACCCACAGCTTGGGTCGTTCTGGAACTTAGAAAATTGTTGTGAAAAAGGGGTCACATCGACATTGCTGGGCATACATCTTCTGTTGTGTGGTGTGTTCCTTTGTCATCATACTTATTTCTGTATATAGCCTGGCCTTGGGGGGTTTACCCCTTAAGTCCATTCTCCTCATTTCCACCACCTCGTCACTTAGGTGACCATCTCTATATATTCTATTGCTTGGTTTGCACACTATGAGAAGGGCTTGACATTAGAATGGACTTCACTATAACTGATGAAGATGTACACATCTTTGATTTTTCTGATCTCCAATCCGATAACAGCACCATGCCCTCCAGCTTGTCAGACACCACCTGTGGCTCGCACAGGTTGGATGATGTCTTGTTTATGGCCATTGATGAGTTGTATCGCCTCCATCATACTGGTCAAGAGACCACAAACAATATGGCAAATGTCGTTTCCATTCATATGCAGAACCAGCCACCTCCCCTATTCCGGCTCAAGCACCACAACCCCCATGAGTTAAACTCACCCTTCCTGATCCCTTTGATGGAGACCCAGGTAAGTTCAAAATGTTCTTTAGGATGGTTCAAGCTCACTTTGACCTTCCCAGTTCACCATATACAAGTGTTCAATCCAAGATCATGTTCACCCTCTCCCATATGAAGAGTGGTACTGTAGTGACCTGGGCTGATACTATCTCCCGCTTTCTTGATGACTTCGCAACCTGGGAGGCATTCGAGGCTGAACTTGTGAAGAAATTCCATAACCCATTTCTGGAGGAGAACTCCCATCATGAGATGGAACACTTCAAACAGAGCTCCCTTACTGCTCATGAATACTTTATCAAGTGTGACAATTTGAAGCTCAATGGTAACATCAACAATCATCTCACATGTGACTACATTCGGGTCAATCTGTGCCCCTCCCTTGCACACACCCTCATCACTGCTGGCCAACCTGCTACTTACAATCAATGGAAAGAACAAGCTGTAGTGCTTGATCATAACTTTAGGAAGTTTGATGAGGCAAGAGCTAACAAACAACAAGGCCAAACTGCAAATAGCACTACCATCAATTGAGGACCTGGTCCCTGAACCGACCGAAACCTCACAGGAGGTCAGCATACCTTGCTGTTCATGGTGACTCAGCCCATCCACAACCAAGTGCTGGGCCTGGCAGTGGGTTGAGGAAGTGGTGAGGCTCCTGGAGAAAGTGGAGGTCAGACGTTTACAGGTCAAGGAGAACCTATGGATCTGAGTGCTGCCTGATGCTGCCCTTTGAATGTAGCTTCACCATTCCAGTCCAATTCACACCACCCCCTCATGGCTATTTGGGAAGCCTGGGACAGAGCTAGTGATGAAAACAAAGAGCTTCTTGTATCTGAGTTCCGTAAAATGCAGATCCAGCCTGATGAAGAAAGGGAGAAAATTGAAGGAGAACCCAGCACCAGTCAGGGTTTTTAGCTCAGCCAAAGAACATCTTGGGCAACAACTCTTCGGCTTGTATAATGGGTGATCAGGCAGGTCAATCAGATCATTGTATTTCTACTACATCTTGTGAATCCAAATCCATGCCCATTCCAACTGCCACCCTATCAAGTGCACCCACCCTCCTACAGACAATGGGTCCTTACAAAAGGCCATCACAGGGATCCTTAAACTAGATCCATGGAAAACTCTTTGTGGATGATAAATTGGGACAGAGAGCCTTATGGCACTGGTCTAACCAGCAACAACAGAACAAGATAACCACTGTCCTCATTCATGACCTTCATCAACTCGACCCAATGATGATACATCAGGCATTGCATGAATTGAAAAAACCTCATACCTGGATTCATCACATTGATTGAAGTTCAGTGATGCTACCTAGCACCCTTCTCACTCTTGATGATCAGCACTCCTTCAATATCAAAGGCCTCCTGGACTGTGGCGCCACTGGTTGTTATATCAATGAAGGATTTGCATGAGCCAAGCAATTGAACCTTGATAGGCTCCCCCGCCCTGTTTCTGTCTATAATGCTGACGGAAGTTTTAATGAGGGGGGGCCAATCAAATTCACGGTGAACCTTCGCCTTTAAATTCAGGACCATGTTGATATAGTTTGTTTCACAGTTACCAATACAGGCAAAACCAGTATCATTATTGGGTACAACTGGCTCAAATGACATAATCCAGATATGGACTGGCAATCCAGCACTATTCTATTCAACCGATGTCCACAGTCCTGCTATGGCTGGAAGGTGAATGTTACAGTTGTGTTATTATGTTGGTCTGTTTTTCTCTTTTCCTTTGCCTACTCCGACCCCAGCCCCTGCTGGGAACATTATCTCTTTGTTGTATCACTGACCTGGCAGTGCCTTTACCCCACTTTCTGGCCTGACACTGTTCCTTCGGATCCTACCGGACCAGGCCCTGGACTTATTCCATGACTTTCATGTACATTCCATGGACAGCTTCTCTCCTCCATTGCTTCTCTCACAATGGTGTCATTTTCCTGCTTTGTTCCCACTTACTCATACATATTGACCAATTCACAGTAGTTCCATCCAATTCTACAGACTTCCTTTGCTTACATATATACAAGTACTTATATCAACGCTGCATGTATCTTAGTTTCCATTCTTGATCTGCACAATCTTAGCATTGTTTCTTGAACCACCCCCAGACTTCTACTAGCCACTGCACGCTACTGAAGTGCTCTGAATGTTCCAAGGTGATTCCTTGTGAACCCCCTTCGCATACCTCTGACTGTTGACCGCTCTGTCGACAATACCTTCAGATTGAGCCTCAGCTACTCCTGTCGCTCTGGATCTTGTTTATAATGCTATGCATAACAGTGAATGACAAAGTGCAATCACAATTGCCCCTACTTCAGGATGGTGATCATCTTTGGGTGACGAAAATTTATGAGGAGGTCTTTCATGATGAAGAAAAGGAAGCTCAAAAGCTTTGAACAATCCGATCCCAACAAGTACGCTTGGCTGAAGCTGCCCTTGCTAGCAGATCAAAGAAACCCCTATCAGAGCTCTTGCCAGCCATCTATTTTGATGATTTTGCCCCCATTTTTGAGAAGTCATCCTTTGACAAGCTTCCCAATTGCTGCAAATGGGATCATGCAATTGAGCTCAAACTAGGAAGTGACCCTACTCTTCATAGTAAAATCTATCCCCTTACAGTTCTTGAGCAACAGGAACTTGACAAGTTCATTGAGGAACATCTAAAATCAGGGTGAATACAACCATCTAAGTTGCCAATGGCCTCATTTCCCACTCCACCTCGTCCTCTTTCCATCCCCGTACCCACGCCCACACTACTCAGAAAGACCCAAACACCATGGACATAGACCATCTCACCTGCCTCACACCTGAGGAACACACCAAATGCATCAAAGAAGGTCTATGCCTCCAATGCCGCAAGAAGAGCCATTTTGCCCAAGAATGCCCTGGAACTGCTCCCCCCCTCCCTCAGCGTTCCAATCTCCGCCCACCTGCCAAGAAGGTAGGAACCATAGAAGCCACTACGGCCTCTATTCAAGAAGTCAATGAAGAAGAAGTCGTCATTGGATGGCTCTCCACCAACCTGGACTCCGCCCTTGCCGAGTACCAACAGGATTTTTAGACAGGAAGCGCTCCCCAACACAAGTAGCTTCCGTATGCAATGTAACTGTATCTCAGACTGAATCGAAACCTCACTCCTTGTACATTCCAATTCAACTCATCACCTCTGAGAACACCCTGAAAGTCATTGAAACCACTGCCCTCCTGGATAGTGGCGCCCAAATTTGTTGCATCGATTGGGACTTTGTTAAACGAAACTGTTACAATCACCTTGTTTCCCCCCCTTTTCCTAAGTCAATGCAGTTCAATGCAGTTCAATCTAGTACAGTCCAGTCAATACACTTCAATCTGATGCAATCCGGTCTAACGGTTTCAATCCTGTCCAATCAGATTCAATCCAGTCAATGCGAGTCAATGCGAGTCAATGCGAGTCAATCCTGTCC
>JBBPTZ010001107.1:0-11821 GCA_038094315.1 Phylloporus cf. tubipes
CCGCCGTGAGTCTGTTTGCGCGTCTACGGTCGGGCACACATCTTTAGGGAACAGCAGGGGCGTGGCATCAGCACGGGTCATAGGTGTGGGTGTCACACAGGTATGGATACGGGTAGCCGTGCCCGTACCACACGGGTAATACTATGCAACACCAAGTAGCGACCCAGATGATGACGACACAGACATGGTACCACCACTACCAGTGTCGACTAAGCAAATGCACGGGTGTACCCCCGGGTGGCAGCGCTGATACCCGCACCCGTACCCGTGGATACACCCGCAAGTAGCTACCACTGGACAGCATGTACGACAACAACGCAAAGGATGCACCAATGCATCCTTTGCGTTGTTGTCGTTTGCTGCGCCGCTGTTGTGCTGGTCGGGATGTGTCGACACGACGACGACGCGGTGGTAGTGGACGTGGTCGCTGCCACTGCGCTATGTCGTCCTCATCGACACAGCGGGAGCCGGACGGGACGGGGACGCATCGACGACGACGACGCGGAGGTAGTGGTCGCGTGGTCGCTGCCGCTGCGCTGTGCCGTTCTCGTCGACGAAACGGTGGGAGGTGGATGGGACGCGGTGGTAATGGTGGCGTGGTTGCTGCTACTGCGCCGCGCCGTCCTCGCCGACAACACGGTGGGGGTAGACGAGATGGGGACACCTCGTCCTCGTCGACACAGCGGTAGTGGTGGCCTGGTTGCTGCCATTGCGCCGCGTCGTTCTAGTCGACAATGCGGTGGGGGGTGGACAGGTCGTGTTGTGGCACGCAGTCACGTTGCCCTCACACTTGTCATCGTCGTCTGGCGCTCAACGAGTGGTCGTGCTCGTCTTGTGGCAGGTGAGGCCTGTGAGGGTGCGGCACATCACGCCCGTTGGAATACGGTGGCACGAGGACATGTAGCCGCACGCTTTGGGATGTGTTCCCAAACATAACCCGTACCCGTGAGTACCCATACGCATGACCCACGTGGGTTGCCCATATCGATGCTGATGCATAGCCGGCGTCAGTGCCTATGTGGGTTAATTAGCAGAGAACACGAATTCGCGCAACATACCGGGCGAGGGCGTGAGGGCCCACTATTGCATCAGGCAATTCGTCGCCTGGATGCGACCACAATGGCGTAGTGGCGGGCTGTCGCGATCACCATGTCATCGTCGTGTGCATGTCCCCGCATCGTGATCCATCGGGAGGTCACGCGGCCATCGCTGGCGTGACACTGTCGTAGTCGTGTCGTGGATGGTCACGTCTGGGGTGACCGTGTCGTTGGCGCGTCATGAGCGCCGTCGTTGTGCGCGGGTTGAAGCACGACCGGGTTTGGCAGACTTGATGTGACCTGTACACCGCGTCGATCACGCGAGAGCGCCGCGTAGCATAACTACTATATTTGGCAGAGCTCTGGATGTGTTTGGGAGTCCCTGGGGGCTTTATTTGTTTTAAAATTACGTTATGTTCGGACTTGTGTTTCTTCTTTTATTTCGTAAGCTGAGTGATAACAGCTGACACCGGGGCCCGTTATGTCAGTGAGTCAGTCGTCATCAGACAGACAGACAATGACGTTACCGCTTGACAACTTTTCGTTAGGCCATTCCAGAGGTATGATTGGATGAAGGTGATCTAAAAAGGCGAATAAGGGTCTCGGCTAAGTGTTTACCGAGGGATTTGTTTGAAACCAGTTTGACACCACTCAGGACTATTTTTCCGACTTACCGATGTATGCTACCGTGACATGCATAAACAGCCCCAAGTCTGCTGTGACAGCAGACTTGGCCCAGGCTGTTTATGCATGTCACGGTAGCATATAAGCATGAATCGAACCCACCATAACGCTGTCACCTTTTCGCACCTTGCATTCTATGAGCCACTACCTTCGACTTGTTTCCTTTTTCCTCTTTTTCGCCACTGTGACTGCCCGGGGTGCGAATAAATATTCCGATTCTCTTTGTTTTCGGGTACTGAAGTTCTGCTAGACACCCGCACTGTGACCAGCGATCCAAGTGTAACATCTACCCGTACCATTGTTCAGAAGTCCTTTGGTACGTAATTTGTTCAACTCGCCCGGGACAGTGTTTCACTCACAGGAACAGCTTATGACCCAAGCGAAGTAGCTGCTGGCATTTTCGCAGGGCTCTATGCCATTCTCACGTTCGCCATTCTCCTCCGTTTACTTCCCAATCGTACGTGGCGTGGGTTATGGCTGGTTATTGGAACTGCTTGTACGGTCTCATCTTTTGTTTTGAGGTCATATTGACAGTGAAGGACAATTCAGTCATGTCAACCGGTTTCGTTCTGCGCGTCATATTGATCAACTATCCCAATGCTTACCCGGTCTTTGTTTTCTCGGAGTTATCTATTCTGTTGCCCCCTGCCGCACTCGTGGTGTTTAACTACATTCTTTACGGCCGATTTATCATCAGTTCTATCGAGCGTCGCCACTCACTGATCAAGCCCGAACGCATCGTGATGTACTTTGTCATCAGCGATATCACCACTTTCAGCATTCAGGTAGGCGGTCTCTTTTCCATGTACCTTTCGGACTGCTTCAATTTTTCCGCAGGGTGTCGGAGGATCTTTTACTACCTCCACCAACTCGCACACGAAAAGAACTGGCTTGATAATTGTTCTTGTTGGAATGTCACTTCAGATGGTGTCCTTTGGGTTATACAGCCTCTTCGTGTGCTACACCTACCGCAGCCTGAAGCGAAGTGGTGTCAAACCATTCGAAGAACCGTGGGGCAGGGTTCTAAAGCTGCTCTTCTTCAGCTCAGCATTTTTCTTTGTGCGTTAATCTTCCCTACTCTGCATCGTATTTCTGATGACGATGACGGTGTACGCACAGCTTCGATGCCTTTATCGTACCGTGGAACTTGCTGACGCCCTCGGAAGTGCCTATCTAGCCAGCCATGAAGGTAGGGAAGTGAGGATTGGCGTCCCTTTGCGTTGCTAATGCTGTTTCGCTATTGCTACAGTTTTTCTTTATGTATTCGATTCGCTGCCATTGGTCATCGGTATTGTCCCATACACCATTTACTGGCCAAGTCAATATCTCCGATCATCTTGTGCACCTTCAGAGGGACTCAGGACTCCCGATTCTGGGGAGACTATTGCGCTCACGGTCGGAAATAGACACAAACCCGTTGGGGTGGCTCCAGCATAACGAATGATCGGGTAGTGACCAACGTTCATTAGAGTTACTTGTTTCATCTATGGTTTCAAGAGAATAAAACAGGATTATTCTCAAGGAGGATACCTATGCGCTTCTCGCCTTGGATTCAGACCCAGTGATCCTACTTGAGCCTAAGTCATCGTCGTGACTGTAGACCACTGCAGACTTAGTGGTCGCGGTGAGGCGATATGAGATAAAGTGGTTTACGACAGCGACATGCGGTTGGTCTGTTGACGTGCCAAGAAGAATGGTGGCACTGTTTTCGAGGAGTCTCGCAAAGATCGCTCGTCCATAGTTGACTGGCTCTCCAGTCTATCCGAACGAGATGAAATGTCCACGTGACCTGGGAGTAGCACTGCATGAAGAAGGCATATTTGAAATCTCCGCACCAGTGTGTCCTGCCGGCGAACGAGCCTGTTGAATGTTGCCTCGAGTTTATGAGCAAAGGACATGGCCTTCCATCAACGTTCGTATCGACACTTGTTCGCTTTTCGACCCCTTATCACGCTTTGCTTGCACACCGTTCATACCATAACCAAGATAATCTGCCTTGATTGGCGTGGCAGTTTACGAGGTGCAGGTTTTGCTACATTTCATGTAAAGCGAAATGCTGGCGATCGATTCATGCTGTATCAAGCTCGCACGTTAACTAAGCCGTACCAACGGCCCCTGGGCTGTGGCAAACGACACACGCACTGTAATCCGTGCAGTTTTCTTATTACAGTTAAGATGATAGCCGAAATGTAGAAGCAAAAAAAAGAGAAAGTACCCAAAAAACGGGGGAGCGAATCCTACATGGCGAGCTGGACTTCTGGCGCCTGGAACCCGCCATAACCAGGGTGGATGCCCGGAATCCCAACCCCATTCGATCGTCCATCGTTCAAGCTACCCATGAGCGGTGCATCTGGCCAGGAGAATCTACGCGGTACGTTGACTTCAGTCAAAACGACCAGCCTAGGACAGAGCGAACGAAACGCACCCTGGCATCATCATATTACCCCACCATACTTCGTTGAGCGCATGCATGGTTGCCAACGTCCCAGCGTCCGCCAACACATCTGCCATACTCACGTCGTCGTTCTCGAATGTTCCTCCCGAAACAGAACCGTTGCCAAGCACCAAGTGGCTATACGACGAGATGTCAGACTGGTGCGCCGCCCCCGATGGAGGCGACTCTACGGCACTCGGCAGCGGGCTCAAGTTCAACTGCATTGCATCACTATCATGACGCGACTGAGAACCAGATTGCGACTGCATGCCCGTGCGTGACATGTGCGAGCCAGAGAGACCACGTGGTCCGCCGAATCTGTGCGATGACTGTGGTGTGTGCGAGAGTTGACTGGCCGGAGGAAGTGGTTGCAGGCGCCCGGCAATAGTGCCCCCTCCCCTGCGATGCTTCGTGAGGAGCCCCGCGAGGAAGCGTGCGTACAAACGTGGGGTGTGCCGTTCGTCGATTGCCACCTCCTGCAGAGTGGTAATAAGTCGACTAATCGAGTCGAATATCTCGTCCTCCATTTCTCGGGTCAGAATGTGGACAAATTCGGGTCGAAGAAGCTATTTCAGATACTGAGCACGACCATCTCTATACGCGATAGGTAAATGAACAAACCTTGAGCAAAAACGCGGATGCAAAGGATGCAAAGATAAAGTGACCTGTACACAGGGTCAGGAAAACGATGGTCGTCGAGAAATGAGTCTCACCATCTGGGGATGAACGCATAAGGCCACTTGGTGCAAGCACATTGACCATGTGCTTGATCACAGCCGTGGCAGCTTCAAAGCACTGTATGAAATTCCATTTGAGTCCACACGATCCAGCAAAGAAAGTGCACACCTTGTTAAGGAAAATATTGTCACTCGCTTCGATGCCACGTTCGAAAGCGTGTTGGAACCCGAAAGAGTACATCACAAGTCGAGAATAGTTGACAAGGCTGTGTTGCATTGCGTCAAACGCTCAAAGCCAACGTAGCACGAGATCACTCACAACGGGAGCAACGTGCAACGGAATCGACATCCAGAATCTATCATCCTGTAAGCACAGCGATCGCGAAGTAGCAAAAGGTATGACAAACCGTTGGGGTCCGACTCTGATTGGAAGCGCAGCTTCCATTCTTCAAAGTACGCTGTCAGTTCCGCATCATGCCGAAGTGTTACAGCGAGGAAATTCAGCGACTAATGTCAACGCGATTTCGTCAGAACGAGAAACAAGAACAAATACGAGCACCCACTCTGTTCAGTCCCGTTGGAGATCTAGGGTCAGAAAAGATCTCGTCATGGAAACGGCCGACGATGCGTAACAGTTGCGAGTAGGCGCAAAGGTGAATATCATACTGACTCCTGATCAGACCAAATTGATTTCGAGAACGGGCCATCAAGGCTTACTTTGTCCCTATACTGAGATCGCCTGTACCAATCCCCCGAGTTCCTCGTAATAAAATCTTCCTTGATCGTGCTCGGTTTGCCAAACTGCGTCGCAGTTGATCGGTCCAAGTTGAAACAGATCATCCACACCCGCGCCCGATTGAGCATCTCACGTTCCTGCCGTTCCGTTTGCGGCTGTGTCATCGAGGCGTGGTGGAGGTTTAGATCCGTAGCGAGCCTGAAAGCCACGAAAGTTTAAGCGTGTGCCAAGGACTAGCTGATAAGATCTTCACCTGATTGCGAGCCCCGTGTACAACCAACTCCGGTCCTCTTCCCATCGTCGAGCGGGAACAGCGTAGATACTCATGAGAATGTACGCCTGGCATAGCTCGACAGACTTCCATCCATCGATGAGCGCGTTGGCCGCAGAGTGCTTCGCAAAATGCATCGCCACGGGGTAGATCTCAGATTTCTCACCATAATACCGGGAAGAGATCGCACAAACTAGTTCAGACTTCAGACAAGCCAGGGAAAAAAGATCATCGGTACGCACTGACGGTAAAAAGAAACGGACAGCGCTGGAAAATCGACGTCGCAGTGTGAAGTTTCGCGTCCAACAAGCCAATGAAGGGCTGCATGGGGTAAACGTGAGCCCAAGGGCCTTCAGGGGATGACATTACGTACGTTGATCTGGTTCCAAAAGCTGTCCCATGAAATCAGCCTCGTGCTCCCAGAGAAGGAAAAGAGAAGTGAAATACATGTCAAACAGCCTCTCCACGTCTTTCGACGTTACTAATCCGTGCAACAAGATATCCGGGGGGCTGTTCTTTTCAATCAAGTTCTTTCGAATAGTGAGGTCGTTTGCCGGACCTGATTGGATGAATCAATAACGGCCATGGTTCCACGGTAAGGAACAACATACCCGGCCTGAAGAAATCCTTGTTCGCGACGCCCTTGAGGTACCGATTAACAGAGGGAATCACAGATCCAGACATAATCATCAACACATACCACGTTATTGTCGTCGTCCTCGGGCTTCCCGGTGACGCCACTCGGACCCGCACTTCCCTGCCAAGCCCGACTCTTTCCCTTTGCCTTTTCTTCGTTCTCCTTGTCCAAAGAAAGATTCGCGAGCAACCCGATAGGGACAGTGATGTCCGGCAACGCACTGCGCGCCTTTTCGGCGGCTTCTTCTTCTGCGGCTGCCTCCTCCACCTCTTCCTCTGCTCCTTCGTCAGAGTCGTCCAGGGAGTGTGGTGCCGAAGAACCAGCGCCAGAACCAGCGCCAATGTTGGCGCTGGGGACCGAGGACGCGACTTGACCGGAAGGACGCATCTCACGGATGATGTCTATCCTCGCGGCTGACACCTGACCGGGTTGATGGGTGCTACTCTGAAGTTTGTCCATCCAATCGACCACCCTGATGTTGTCTTTGTCAGAGGGCGAGATGGCCAACTTGAATTGGTCGATGGCGAGCGGTGTCGCCATGTACGGGTTGTGAAGCTGGAGTGAAAACGTCGGTCAGAGTCAAGTAAAGCGCAACACGAGGATCGATAGACACCACTCACCTGTTTCAACAAGGATCCTATGATCTGATCTTTGTGACGAATCTGCGCAAGCAGATACTCTCTCTTACTGATACGACGAGGAGATGAGTATGTGGACGACAACGTCTCGGAAGAGGCAGCAGACGAATCAGACGAATCAGAACGAATAGAATCACGCGACGAGGAACGTTTCATCGTCGTCGACATCGAATGATAAAAGCAAGAAGCGGATCGAAATCGTCAACGAAAAGGAAGAGGATTCAAAAGACGAAGCGGACGACGTGATAGCTGGAGTAGAAATGACGAGATTAAGTAGCTCAGCCGTGATGTGAATGTGAGCGAACCGGACGATACAGCCTCTGCTGCGAGCACTGCTCGTGCCGACGAGCAAGGATGCGAGCAACAGGCAACGACGTTTTCCTTGGCACGATGCCAAATGGTGTTGAATGATCCAGCATGCAGCCTGCCCTGGTTCCAGGATATAACCTAAACCAGACGACCCCATCACGCTAATCACGGATTGACAAACGAGCCAGAAACCGGTCAGGCAGTTCTGGAGGATGTCACACACCGATGTCCAAAAATAGAAATGTGACGGAAATGCAGTGTTCGGGGTAACTTCCGGGAAGGGAAAAAGTGCATCGCAATTACTTACTTTGGATGGTTTTTGGGCTTCTTTGCCTCGACGATGCAGGGATGGCCGGTAGAAGTACAGCGCTTGCATGCGCTTGCACCCTCGGGAAAGTCGCATTTCATCTATCGCCATCAACCGGAGTAGACCAAGAGATGGCAGACCACGACAGCGTGCACGGAAGTGAGGCGTGTGAAACGTATCCGAGCCGGTGTGGTTGAGGCCGGGAATGTCACCGTCCAGGAGTCATGGTGTCCGCAGTACGATTCGAGCGGTTCCGTTTGGGTATAGCAAGGCCCAGTCAGGGTCCAGATCAACGATGAGTAAGGTGAGCATGTGGATGCGCAGGCCAGGGGAACGAAAGCATCCATGTCCACCGTTGCCGTAGGTTCCGAACAAGGGGAATTGAATGTGGAGTCGATGCGCATGGATGCATTGGGCGCAACACGTGAATTAGACAATCCAATAGGGCCAGATTGATGTAATAGAATCGACAAAAGTGGAATAGTTGTTTTCAACATGAGGAACCGGAAGGTCGAAAATCGAAATTGCGGTTGCGTCCGTTTCAAATTCCGATGTGACGCGCAAACACACGTGTGGTTGGAGGGACGCCACGATCGAAAGTCATGTTGGGCGGGTGAACACGCGGATTCGGAGACAATGTAAGCCGTAGAAACATCAATGTTCATCACAGCGAGTTAGCGTAAAGCGATGAGAACAATCGATAAGCGAGATGATAGAGGGGCAACAGACATGAGACGAACCTTGAGCCGTTTGCAATAGGAACACGCTCCGATTCTAAATCGTCATCACGTGAAGGGCAGCGATGGAGACGGAGAAAAAATCGCAGTAGCATAACGGGCGGCAGCGTCACCGAGCCGAAGGGAAGATATACACAAACACAGTCCGAGACGCCGAGGACATTAGTGACCGGCACATTAGGGAGTTCGTGCGCAGTCGTCCGGGAAGATGCATCCGGATGCAGAAACGATGGGACCGGGGACGGGGAGGGATGCCAAAACAAGTCGACATACGCGATGAAGCCCGGTGGAAATGGCAGCGCATCGCCAATCAATGCATGATGCGCCGTAGTGTCGTACCGGTCGACGTGGGGCGGGGAGTCAGTTGTGGCGCGGATTGTCGCGCATATAGCCGGCGGGGCAGTGTCCAGAATAGACCGGATCGCAATGACCGGTATCGGCACCCGGATGCGGATGTAACCGAATTCCCGATGCTACGAAGGACATGTAAGTTGGGTGCGTGGCGAATAGGAAAAAACATGGTGAGCGTCTCACCAGAAAACAAAAACATCACGCAGCCAGAAACAAGATATTAGGTCCGTTATTGTCGCAGCGCAGTCGAGGTGACACGAGATTCCGTGCAGAGAGAGGAATGGTGATGAAAAGGAGAAAACGTGAATTAAAGCGGGCTCCGTCAGCATCACATCATTGATCACCACAGGGACAGAAGAAAGGGGGAATGAGATAAAAGGAACACGTACTTGCGTCCACCAGGTAGCCCTGGTGCAGCCTGAACTGCCCCTCTAGCCGCCCCTCCAGCTCCTCCAGGTTCGACACTCCCACTGGGACCAGAACCAAAAGCGCCACTTTGACCACTAGCATCATCTATACCAGGTACCCACTCAACGATCTCGTCATCGTCACTGTCGTCATCGCTCTCTGCCAAATTGCCTCGAGAGGCCGCGATCCCAGTATCTTGTCGTTGGCGCTTCGGCGCACGAGGTCGTTTGGTCGACGTTCTGGTAGGTTGGGCGCGTGCAGGAGCTACAGTTGTTTGCGCTTGTCTCTGAGATTCTGGTACTCGCTGCGGTGCCTGAATTTCTGAACGAGCCGGGTTCGCGATCCCAGATCCCGGCGTGGCGTAAGGAGCAGGGACAGAATGGTACGGATATTGTCCCTGTGAGAGATGGACCCGCGTGAGGGCGTGCGCTGGCTGCTGCTGTGTGAGCTCGTATTGAGGATTTGACGGCTGAATAGAGTAGCCAGGCTGCACTTGATAGCCTGGATCTGGTCCGAAAGTCGAACCTGAAAACATGCCTGCCGTGGGGTCACTTGATATTCGCTCGCGCATGTGCGGCGGCGACCTCGTGACGGTCGATAATGAGGTCGAATGTGCGTGGCCGGAGCTTCGCGCTTGCCTGTGTTCGTGTCCATCCGTGCCTTCTCCCATCCCTGACACCCCTGCTCGTCTCGTGTCTGGCCCAGGCACATCACCCCTTGGTCTGTCTCCGCCAATAAAAGAAGCCCCTTGTTCACTCGGCTCCACGATCCCCATCGCCCGCGATGTCTCGGATAACAATTCCGACGCCCGCGAAGAATCCGGCGCCATCATTGCAGAGGATACGCCACTCGCTCCCCCGCTCCCATTTCCCTCCTCCAGCGACGAGGTCGTGTTCGTCCCTGGGTAACTTCCATATGATCCTGCTGGAGATACCGCGCTGAGCACACCAGGACCTGCACGAACCGCAACACTCGTGTCAGCTATCGGTGAGGTAGAATCGAAAAAGACAGAAGCGTAGTGGTGCGACAAGTATGAACCATGCTCAAAGGGAAAGAATGAAGCTGCAAGTAAAGGCGGAGAGCGCGAAGGAGTCGATGGAAACGAAGGCGTGGAAGACGAAGACTCGAGTGTATGGGTTGAAGGAGAATCATCGTCAAGCGGAGACGGCGACGAGGATGAAGATGATCGCATCATCGTACATTAAAACCACGCATAAAGGTTGCAAAGAGGTCTGTCAGGAGGAACGAAGGCGAAGGAAAGGAAACATACGAGGCGGCTTTAAACCGCCTTTGAGGAAGATCCTAAGACCCAAGTATGGTGGGGACCATGTTCGAAGCTTCAAGTTCGGGAGCGATGACAGCATGATCGCGCTCAGCCGCCAGAAAAAAGAAAGCGCGCCCCCGAGAGTAGGCCCCCGAGAGTAGGCAGTACAATCACATGCCCAGTAACTGCAGCGCCCAACCCAATACGGAACAGGCGTGCGGTACTTGAGGGGAGAACGAGAGAATGAGGAACGAATTGTGTCCGCGGGACAGGATGCATGGAAACTATGCCGAAACCGGACGAAAGCACGACGACATGACCGAAATTAAAAAAAAAACACGAGGCGAAACTGCCAAAGTAAACGGGCAGTTCGGGTTTCGAATGACCAGAAGCCACAAATGCTGGCTTACCACGCGAAAACGAACGAAAGTGGAATATGAGAACAACAGAATTCAAACAAACCAAGCGATTCTGAAAAAAGTGACGGAACTATGACTCACCAGTATCGCTCGCGGGAGTATTCGAGTGCGTTGAAGGTGTAAACCTCGGAAACGTAGAATGTACGGGTGAATGTGAATGTGCATGGGGATAAGCCCTGGGAGCCAGGGAATACGCATCATGCTGTCGAAAGATGAGCTTCCAAAAGCAACCAGCAAAAAGGCGGCAGAGAAATCGAGGTCCTCGTCAAAATAAGTAGATGGGGAACTGATAAATCCGGTCCCAGTTTGAACGAGAACTCGATGGCTCACGGTGAAAGCAAAACAAAATGAACGTACGAGTGAAGATTGGCTATGACTGGCCTGAACATCGTAATACACCCGCGGAGGTTCATCCACGTGCTCCACGGTGATCCCCACCTCGGCCTCGGACCCTGTTGAAGAAGGGCGATACCGTTCCGTAGTCTGCGTGTAAGGAGCATTCTGAGAAACACCAAAATCCGTTACTGAAGACCCTTGAATATGGTATTCCACAGACGCGCTGTGCAAGTCGGATGTGCTTGGTTGATTTTGTAGCGCGGTCACATGTTCCCGACTCGGCACAAGATGAGATCGCGACCGGAATGGCTGTGGCGAAGTATACGCGTAAGATGGGTTCAGCGAGAGAAGTTCTTGCAATCGCTGGTTCGCAAGTTCTTGGGTAGCGGGAGCAGGATGGTGTTCTTGGGTCTGAGCACGATGATGAAGACACATCGACATCAAGGTAAGTGATGCCTCACCTCGTTTCCTGGTTCGTATTGCTCTGTCAGACCCTGGCCGAGTACGGAGGGAAGGGTACGAGATTGAACCTGACTTTGTGGCTCCGCAAGGTCACGGGGACGTGGGATCCTTTGC
>JBBPTZ010001108.1:0-11821 GCA_038094315.1 Phylloporus cf. tubipes
AACATTCCTTTCCTATTTCAACAATAGTTCTCTTTTATGTCCTTGGTCCATGCGCATTCCTTTTCTACTTAAATACTGGTCACACACACATGTACACTCTAAGCTATTTCTACTTGGGAATATACCAAGCTGATTGCCTACAACAAGTCTGTCTCATCGTTCACCTAGCCGCCCTCCTCAACTTCTTGTCCCTTGCAACCCTCTTGTCTTCCTTCGATAGCTAGTCAAGCCTACGCCTCTAGGACAACTTCATGCCCAGTCAAGCTCACACTTCTGGCCACCACACATGCTACCCAAGTCTACACTCACTCTTACCCAGGTCAAGCATAACAATAACAATATCTTTAAAATACAACATGCCATTCAAAAATAGCTGTATCTTTGGTTCTGTTAAGTCAATAAACAAGACCAAATATGTTATAAACTGCCAGGAGTAGGTACTACAACATCACCATACAATGCTAAGCATAATTCCCACATTCTAATATAGTAATTTAGTAATAGTGTTCATATATACAAAAATAACATGCAGTGTGAAAATAGTCATATTTTTTGATTTTGTGAACCAAACAACAAGACAAAACATGTTATGAAAATCCAAGAGTCAGTACTACAACCTGAGTATGGGGTGTAAAATATGATTCCCACATCTACATATGGTAATTGATTAGTCTTTCCAAAAAACCGGTTACAACTGGTTGTAACTGTTAAAAGACCATTTAAGATCAGTTCTAATTGGTCTCAGTCCAGTCTTTTGTGCTCTGGGCATCCCCTAGGACCAGTTCAATTTCAATTCTACCATTTTAGGGTAAAAAACTAGACTGGACCAGACTTTAAAACACTATTGGTAATGAATTTAAGATTACTTATATTATCTATAATGCCACTTGGGCCAAATCTGGTGCCTGCATAGTTGTTGGAATGTGAGACAGTGTAATTCAGGTTCTACTACTCAATGCTAATTCACAACTTTAGCCAGTCTTCTCTGGACAAATGAATTAAATAATATCCAAGTCAATTACCTTTACATAAGATGTCATTTGCATATTTGGATTGTATGATGGCAATGTGTAGGTGTTCTACATACTGTTTAAAGACATGTAACTCACTTACCTAGCATCAAGATAAACATATTCAATGGGACTGTTATTAATGAACACTGATATGAATCAATAATATGTATATTCCTCTTATTATATTTTAAATCAAGATGCTTAAATCATCACAGAGAATGTGCCACTATCAGTCTGAAGAAAGAGCTCATCATTATCAACAATGCAACAAACAGTTTTACACTTTACCCACTAAACAGTCCAATATCAATCTGAGATTTCATCATCAATCTCCTATTAGTCACTTTATTCAAGCAGGTCATATTTGAGAAAGATTCAAGAGTAATTGTTGGTGGGAGTGATAACAGATTCATATACATGTTTGAAAAAAGAACTGGCCAGCTGCTTGCAAAGCTACAACATTCAAATAATGGACTAGTATAAACAATTGCAGTATGTAAATATCTATTCTATTTGTGTGCTATTGTGATGTATGTATAATATGTTTGTGATGTGGATGGTTGTTGTATCATTGCAAGTGCATCACATGGACAAGGCTACAAGAAAGCTGCCATAAAAATCTGAACATGTCAATATGCAACTTAGAAGAAAAGCAATGAAACTATGGATTTCCCAAGAACTTCAATGATTAGGATTGTTACTTTTCTTGTTGTCAGGTTGCTTTTGACATGGGTGGTGATATCATCCAATCTACAATCAGTATGTCAGGTGCATACAATGTAAAAGTTCAATGCTTATACAATCTAGCATGGGTGATGGGCATCCTTCAGATTTCTAAGTTATGATGTTATTTACTACAAGTGACACAGATATTGAAACAACTAGCCCCTAAGGATTGATTGCTTACCTTTAAAAACAAGTAGAGGGCCTTGAGCATAAATAAGAATCAAGCTAGTATAAAGACTAGAAAAACTTCAAGAGAACAAGACTAGGGAAATCCTAGTGCTTGCCTTTGGCCTTTTATACACTTTCAAGTATTTACATTCATGTACACTACATCTATAATATCCTATGCTAGTGAACATGAGAAGTGCACATGCATCCAATAGAACTGCAAGAATTAGAGTGCATACTGGTATTTGTTGCATAGCCCCAAAATGTTTGAGTTATGTTGACTAGTTCTGACTTGATGCTTCATACTTGCCTTCCATATCAGGACTGATGAGTCAGATAGAAGAATTACCATGAGATGCTTATCTGTGCCATGTTGCTGCCTTGAGGTTGCATAGGTTTGCACAGCCGTGCACTACCCAGGTACAGCTAAGCACAGCTTTACAGGCTGCTTTAGCACAGGTTCCTACACAGCCTTGCACTGCTGTGCATTGGCTCTATGACTCAGTTGGTTATGTTTTGATTAAGGTTGCTAAGCCTAGGATAAGTATAGATATTACATAGAAAATGCAATATGGCACATAGAAAGACAGGAAAAATAGTGAAAAATAGGAGAAAAATAGGGCAATTGTAACAGATACCTGCCCATGGACATCTGACTTAGCCTCCATTTCTTGAAGTTTTTGTTGACAACCTCAGAACTGGTAATCAGAATGCTCTTCACATGTTTGCAATACAATTAATAAACCACATGAGGGATGTTATGTGTTATATTTGGCCCAGATAGGAATGAGCATAGACTCAAGAGACCAAGGGGTGGCATCAGCTAGAGATATAAGCCTAACTAGGATGTGAAGTATGGTCTAGAAATGTTGGTCTGACTAGGATTTGGGACTTGGGATAGGACTATGATGACAAAAAAAGGCAAAGTTGACTGGAAGTGAGGCTAGGTGAACAATCAAATGAACAACCAGATGAACTGGAAGTAGACTCAAATAGAGCTAGCTTAAAGTACAACAGTGTATATGATTGGTATTTATATAAAGAGGAAATATGCATGGACCAAGGTTAGAAAAGAAAACTATTATCAAGATAGAAAAGGAACAATGTTGTATGTTGTTGAAGAATAATGACTAAGGGTAAGGATAAAACACTATTGGTGGAAGGAAACATGATGACATGTCAAGTGTGAGTAATTGGCTGATGGGTGGAAGGAATAAGTCATTGTGTAGAAAAAGGAAACAAGTGTCTGTGAGAAGAAGAGAATAGGGGTGAATTGTAACATTATGCATGAGAATTTGAATGGGACAGATAGGTGAATCTGTCATAATAGCACTGAGAAACTGGAGATGTAAGGTTTTACTGGTGCTATATCACAAGCAGTTTCAATTACTGACTTAGATTCAAACACTACAGAGCAAATGATCATTTACCTATGATATATGTGTACTAAAGCTATTTATGTGCTTGTGAAATGCAATTTGGCAACCTTGTTTTCCTGACCTTGTGATCAAATTAGAAATAAGATAAATGTTATCATATAGTCATATCTGATCATTACAGGAGATTACATCAGGAACAAGAGGCATGCATTTAAAGTGTGCAACCTGAATTGGTGTGTTTCTACCCACACATAAGCTGTCTCATTTTATTTTTTGAGCACACATCTTTTCTGTCTCTTAAAAAACCAATCTTAGCTCAACTTGTTTTTTCTTTTTATTGTTGCATCAAGTAAGCCTATCAAAAGGTCCAGGATTTAATCTGATGATGAACATTCATAGGCTGCATGCCTCCTTCATATTCTATGCTCAAGTGATGTACATATAAGAAGTGTGTTGCAACTAATATCAAAGGCATCCTTATGAATGCTAAGGCTATTTCTATTTATCTGAACTGTGTCAAAGATCAGCAATCAAGTAAACCTTTGCACTCATACATACAGTGACTCCAAAAACTGTTCCAATGTTTGACAATAATTCAGTGTGTGAAATGTCCTGCAACAGGGTGTGGGAATTTCGCTTAGGTTATGTGAGAACAATTAAAATACATACTCTCAGCTACCAAAGTGGTTCCTGGGTCATGTGATTTGGCTCAGATGCGGTTGAGATATGACCATTTTAAGACAGTGATGTCATTGGAACACTTTTTGGACTTTTGAAATAAAGTATAAAATCCTGGTGATATAAGTGGTAATTTGTTATTGTTTTGTATTACAAACAAATATACACATGTCTACATTATGTCTGAGTTTAAATTTGTTCCCACACCTCTTTATTCTCTACCTTTACCATCATGCGATCTCTCAGTGCTACTTAAAAGACTACCATTCTTTCTCAGCTTGATGCTGGACACTCCACTTGCTCCATTGCATCTAGTACTGATGTTGGCATTGCTACTATATCCAGGCTTCTGTAAAGTACTATGTTAATGTGCAACTTATGTTTACAACTCATGAATGTGAATGATATATATTGTTGTGGATGAGTATTAGTGAATACAAAAAGTTGTGAGGGTGTTGTTAGGATGACCCTCAAGTATATATACTACAGTGCATGTGATACTATGTATTACATGCATGCTATGCTACATTACTAATTTGGAGCCTTAAGCCCCTTGTACCATATTGGAGTATTTAAACCCCTTACACCCTCCCCCTTTAGGGCCAACAGTGGCCCATATTAGTCCATTACAGTAGGACATATACATTGTCCATTAGTACATACACATACATTATCCATAAACTAGATAAGTAGAAATGAAAAACAACAATGATGATGATGAAGGTTTTATCCTTCTGAATACCCATGCTATGAAGATCAATTCTTTACAAGATAACAACTGAGGCACTCCCCCTTATGCACTGACTTACATCCCTGATGGCCCATCCACCTCACCTTTCTCTGGTGTCAATGGGAATAGACTTCCTTCGTTACCCATATCGCTTGTAGTCAGAATGGAAGACAGGAGTCCATAATCAAGAATGATCTGTTCAAATCATTCAAGGAAGGATGATTCCCTCAGGAAGCTATTAACCAGCTTCACCAGAGGAATTTCCTCCATCATGATTCCCCACTTGGCTGCTTCCTTCTTGCGTCATTCCATGCTGTGGTTGAATAACTTAGTAGGATGTTGGTGAGATAATTCTGTGCTGATGGGGCCATAGATCATCCAGGTCTGTGGGTTTTCATCCCCACTGCTCACAACAACTCGGTCAATCATGTCCTGAATGACATGTTGGGCCCAAGTCATGATATCATCGGCATCTCGTGTGGTATACCCATTAGCAGCCAGGTACACTGTGATCTCAGCCATGGAGATGTTTTTGTCAAATGTTCCCCTCCATACAGTTCTCTGGCCAGTGACAGGAGTAACTCTGGCCCACTCCAATAATGATTGGTATCTTCCTGGTACAGCAAGGAGGTGGGCGAATTCTCGGACCCACAAATTTCAGCTGAGGTCACCTCATCCAATGGGAGACAGTCTCTCCATTGCAAGGAGGCTCCTCATTTGTTGGGGAACCAGGGGAGCAAGCTCTAAATCTGGATCGTCCCAGATTGAAGGCACGCCAATTGCACAGGGGAATACTCGATGAAGCGTTTCTTGTTGCTTCCTATCCTTGGCTGCCCCTTGCAACCTGTAGATATAGTTGATCCACACCTTGACAGGTGTGTCAATGGATGGGGTGTCCTGTGGTAGCAAAGGATTCTTGGCTGACATGAAGATTGGCTGCTTGGCATGTGCGATCAGAGCAGATTGATTTTCTATGGGCAAGGGGACTTGGACATTTACTCAGGTTATGAGAGATGTAATGGAGCTAGGCTCTGGAGTGAGGTTCAATCAGACAGGAGTAGGAGGTGTGTGCCTCAGAGTCATGTTGGTGATGGCAGTAGTGAGTGCTTCGCCTTGATATGCATAGAGGTTATCCTCTACTCAGACGAAGAGGGTCCTGACGCCACTCTTTGGTTTGGTGGCATCGCCCAGGATGATGACTCTGCAGGGGTTCTCATTTCCAGAGAACTTTGGGAAAATGGTTCCCTGTATTGTTTCAAGAGAGGGAGGTTGAATAATTGGAATGATGTCATCCATGGTGATGTCCTCATACAGAAGGACAGGATCAGTGAGTACTCAAGGAATTTCCTTCCCTTTCCCCTTGATCGGAGTGGATTGATAAGCAGGACCTACCTATGAAAAGACAACTGTAGCAGGAGCAGGAGGGAGAATAACAGTGGCGGGCTACTCCCTCCCCCTGAAAGAAATTGTAGGAGCTCGCATGGTAGAAGGTCCAGCCATTGGCTGGTTTTTGTCCATGCAGACACTGAGGGAGATTAGATGAGCCCATTCAAATTGATGGGCCTTGTCATGAACAGATGACAGTGCAGTGATGGATAAGACAGTTGCATCTTGATTGCATCTAAGATCTTCACAAGCTTTGTCATGTTGAGCATGGAAGCACTCATGTTTGCTTCGAAGATGCACAATGCATTGTTGGAGAGAATTGTACACTTCATGTTTGGCCGTTTTAGCCACACAGTCAGCAAGCATCTTGACTGCCTCTCTGAAGTTGATTGGCATTGACACCAATCCCATGGCAATGTATTGAGTGTACTTGCTGCATAAGGAGCAGTGTGCTCCATGCCTGAGTATGGGGAGGTGCGGGTGGACAGTCCATGAATCATGATGTTTGTGACACCTCTTGCATTGACTGTCACATGGGGGTGATGAAGATGGGTCATGGTGGCGTTTGGCTGGCTGCCCAGTCACTTGGTGGCAATTAATGGGTGATACTGACCAAGGAGACATGTCTCAGGAATGCAATGAGTTGCAAGAAGAGCTTCTGCCATGAGGGCAGGGGTCAGGAGAAGTGTTTCAAGATTGAGACGAGAAGGCAGGAGTAGCAGATCTGCTATGGGGTTGCATGTTAACCAGGTGGTGGTAATGAAGAGGGAAAGAGGGAGGTGGGATGGTGGTTCCAAAGTAATACTGAAACGACTAGCCCCTAAGGACCGATCGCTTACCAGAGCAAGTAGTAAGCCTTAGTTATCAAGAGTGGAATCGCACTAGTAAGGACTAGGAAACTCCAAGAGAACAAGACTGGGGAAAATCCCTAGTGCTTGCCTTTGGCCTTTATATACTATTTCTAATGTTTACATTCATGTATGCTACATCTACAATATCCTGTGTTGATGAACATGAGAAGTACGCATGCATCTAATAGAACTACTAGAACTAGGGTGCACACTGGTATCTGTTGCATAGCCCAAGTATTTCTGAGTTGTGTTGACTAGTTCTGACTTGTGCTTCATACTCACCTTCCATATCAGGAAAGGTGAGTCAGCCATGAGGATTACCATGAGGTGCTTATCTGTGACATGCAGTGTCCTTGAGGTTGGTAAGGTTTGCACAGCCATGCGCTGCTCGGGTACGGCTGAGCACTGTCATAGGGAGTGGATGAGCACTGCTTTAGCACAGGTATTTGCACAGCCTTGCACTGCTGTGCGTTGCCTTGATGACTTCATTCTGACTATGGCTAGCTAAGTCCAGATCAGGGTTTAGATATCAGGATAAGTGTAGATATTGCATAGTTAATGCAATATAACATGTTAAAGACCAGGGAAATTAGGGAAAAATAGGGGAAAAATAGGGCAATCATAACAAGTGGTCTGGCAGGTTGGACAAGTTCAACAGAACTTGTTGACTTCTTGGCCAAGTTTCAGCCACCAATACCATCTGCAAATGTAATCTGCTGTCCTTTGGGTGCCAAAGTGCCCTAGCACCTTGTGCACTTGATCGATAACTACAGCGATCACATCATTGCCTTTGTATTTTGCATGAGAAAGGCAAAGTACCTCCTCTTTTCCACAGTTATTCATGTATATGAGGCCTTGCCTCTCCTTGAACTGCAAGAAGTGCTTAGGGTGCTCTAGCACCTTTGCAAATACTCTTTTACTCCTATATCCTTTCCAGATGGTGTTTAGGAGTGCTGGATCATCACTGTATATGACCAGTGGGGCTTTGGATGCCTCAGCAAATTCAAGAATTGTAGGATCCTCCTCTGCACTGGCGCAAGAAGGTTCCTCAGTTGTCCTTTCCACAGCTGAGGCCATCTCATTTGCCTCTTCGGCCTGTGTTTCCCATTTCTCAGCCAATCATTGGCTTTTCCAAGGACCATTAGGTTCCTTTACTTGGAGTGCTCTAAACTCCATCCATCTGTTATGGGGGAGATCATCCCCTTCTGGGTCTAGGTGGACATCCACATTGGTCCAATTGATCTCTTTATCAGAGGCTTTTTCTCCTCCTTCATTATCATAGTATTGTGATAGGCAGTCTGCCACACAATTCTCCAATCCCTTGGCATATACTATGTTGGCATTGAATTTTGACATGTAGTTGATCCATCAAACTTGTCTACTTGACAATTTCCTCTGGGTCTTTAAATAACCCAGTGCCTTGTGATTGGTTACGATCATGAATTTGAATCCGAGGAGTTTATCCTCCCACTTTAGTAGTGCCTCAATAATTGCGAGGGTTTCTTGCTTGAACATCCTATAATTTTGTTGAGTGTTGCTTAGCTTTTTTGACATGAATCCTGCAGGTTGGCAGGTTTTCCAATCAGGTCCTTGCCCATAGAGTGCACCTACTCCATAAAGGGAGGCATCACACACGAGCTATATCAGCTCTGATTTTTGAGGATCGATCAGCTGCAAGATTGGATACTTGCAAGTGAGATCCTTGATTATCTGAAGACATCAATTGTGGACTTTCCTCCACTGGAATGGGTGCCCATTTCATTGGATTTCTGTCAATGGTGTTGTATATGCTAACATGTCTGGCATAAATTGTGTCAAATACTTTACCAAATCTACAAACTTCTGGACTTCATTCAAGGTCCTGGGTTTCTTCTAGTTCCGAATCTGGGACATTTTGTCCCTGTTGGCATGTACACCATTTTTGTTGATTACATGGCCAAGGCAATTGAGCTTTTTGGCATATAGGTCACACTTCTCCTTTTCAAGGTAGAAGTCCACCCTTTCAAATAACTCAAAAACTATTAAGAGGTGCCATTTATGCTCCTCCATTGAATCACTAAAGATGAATATATCATCAAGGTAGACATATACAAAATGTCCTATGTGGTCTCTAAATATCACAGTCATTAGATGTTGGAATGTTGTTGGAGCATTACAGTCCCCTTGTTGCATGACTAGGCTTATGAAGGTCCAATAGACCATGGAGAATGTGGTTTTCCACACATCTCCTGGTTCAATTCAAACCTGTTCATATGTGTTTGACAAGTCAATTTTCAAGCAGTATTTTGCTCTAGCCACATCCATGTGGATCTGGTCTTGGTTAGGGAATGGTGTAATGTCCTTGACCATGTTATCATTTCTTTTGTGGCAGTCTATGACTGTCCACAATTTTCCGTTTTTCTTCAGGATGCATAGCATTGGTGCTGCTTGGGGGACACTCTTCATAACCCACCAGCCAGCTGTCATATACAGTTAGATTTTGTCCAATAGTTGCTGCTTCAGTGCATCTGGGCAGCATGGAAGATGATAGGTGTAATGTTTGTCTTCTTCAATCAGCAGGATTCAGTGATTTACTTCCTGCAAAGGAGGGAGTTTAGCAACTATCCCTTCGATTCTATTACAGAATTTTCGGAACCACTGTTTCCTTAGGTGAGATACATTGTCAATATTTAAAGGTCTTATTGCCGCTAAATGCAGCTTTTTATTGATTATCTTCCCTCCTTTCCCTTCAGAGCCCTCACAAGGCTTCTCAGGCCTTGCAGGATGCAGGAGTCATTTGGAAGAGGTAGGACATTTATCCATCCTTGGGGACAGATTTTCATCTGTTAAAGTGACCTTAGTTTCACCAATGGTCATCTCTTTAGTTACAAAGTTTAGCAATACTTTATGTCCCCTGAGGAACAGAATTCCAAGAATGCAGTCATAGTGATTGATATTTGCTACATCAAAATATGCATCTGCTCAATACTTTGCTATCTGAAGTGAAGATATACTTCCATGTGTGATTTTCAATCTGCTGCCAATGCAGCCTAATTGTAGCATCAGCTGCTTATTGAGGGTGAAAATCCTCATATTGGTGACCTTGGCAAATGCTGGAGTAACAAAATTGCCAGTACTCCCCATATCAATCATGGTGTATGCTTCACACCCGTTAATTGTTGCATGGATTGTAGCACACATATGTATTTCTGGTGCAATTTTAGAATATGAGCCAGTGGCTTGTCCTAATGGCAGTTTTGTACATATTGCATACCAAAACATCCTGGAGATAGGGATCATTTGTTCTTCATTGGTGATCTTTATTGCTCACATGTGTAGTTCAATCTGATTAGTCTCTGGATTTCTAGAGATCAGCATGGGACCTTGTTGGGTTGCAACCATGACGTTGTCAGGGTAAATTCTGACATTCTGTGGGGTCTGTTCTTGCAATTCGTTGACTATGATGTCAAGCATTGTTGCCATTTCCCTTTGGGAGAGGGTTACTTCCCCTCATCTTGTCCTGGAGGCTTCAGTCTCCAAGTTCCATTCAAGGAATATTCTATAGCACTTAAAGGTGTGCAATTGATTGGCCATCTTTGCCATGGCAGGCTGGACATGATCTATGTCCAATCCTTATCTGTTCATCTGCACTTTGTTGCAGTCATCCCATCTTCTATCATATTTACATTTAGTGAATTGTGTGGGGAGCTGGAGTGCAACTTCCAATGAGGAAACTCCCTTCATCGCAGCATTTGCTACATGTTCAATACATTCCTCGCAGTTTGAGCAGGAGCTTCCTTCATGGATAGCTCCATATTGGGATGACCACATCCAATGAGTTTCTTCTGGTTCAATAGAGCCAGTTAATGATTGTGAAGGGAGTTGTATACTTCCTTCAGATTTTGAGGTCATATTGATATTGGCATGGTGCATTGACACACTGTGAGCTTCTTCACTCAGACAGTATTGAACATTTCCATCCTTGCCAATCCACATTTTTCCTAACAGGGTACTTAACTTCAGTTTGTGTTGTCATACTTAGACACTACAATTTGGATGGTCTGCTTGCATATGCAATAGGGTGATCATCCATAATAATAGACAATCCAATTCATCATTGCCATATTCTGATTGAGCTGCAATCCCTTGTGTGCATAGCGCAACATGCAGGGCATTGAACCTACAGCTTTCTGCTTCACATATTTGGCATTCCATCAATTGGAATGCCAATCGTGCTTGTTCAGCAGTATTGATTGAACCTGCAGGTTCAAATTGGTGATGAATGCCCTCATCTAGACCTATCTGGAAATAACCAGCAGCCTATCTGTCTGATTGCATGATTGCATCATGCAGGAATAAATTCCCTTCATGTAGTATAGTATTGATGTGATATATTTGGCAGCAACATTCTTCACAATTGCTGGAGTGCATTGCATCATAGGTTGAGGACCATTCCCATTCCTTGGTTAGGTCTGGGATTAGGTCTGGGACCTCTTCTTCTTCAAGTGCTGCATGCATCATTGCACATCAGATGCTTAACTTGTCCTTGGAGCAATCTGAATGCTCCCAGATTGTACCTAGATATGTGACTGGCTCATCGTCATCATCGATCTCGAGGTTCTCCTCATTGGAATACTCAGGGATCTTATCAGGGATAACTTCCTCATCTTGAGGTTCCACCTCAATTCTTTTTTCATCATCAGAAGAATAGTCACAATGCTGCTTTCCTTGGTTGAGCTCATTCGACTCATCAGAATGATCCTGAGGCTCCTGGATCTCAGCTGTGTAGAGCTGAGCTCTCTTCTGTGGCTTATTTTTATTATCTGGGGGCTAATCACACTGTGGCACCATGTGACCTTCTTTCCCACAGTGATAGCAGGTCACACCTGCAAGGAATTTGTGGGGTTGTTT
>JBBPTZ010001109.1:0-11816 GCA_038094315.1 Phylloporus cf. tubipes
CTGCTTAAGTATTAATATTAATATTTAATTAATTCAGCCATTAGTTGTAATATATAAGTATTACAAATGGTAAAACATAGGCAAATAAATTTAACATATGAATTTTTTATTATTAAGCAAGGCAGAATGGTTATCTTGTCATTAATATTTATAAATTTTAAATTTTAATCTGGATGTGGCAGTTTGTTCATATGTGTAGGGGTAGTAAGACTTATTGGATTTTGAAAAGGACTTATGGAACTTACCTTGTAAGGTAGATAGTTTTCAAAGTTCTCACTACTATGTGCATGTGCTACCCAGTGCCCACACACCAGCATCAATATTGTCAAAGGCCTTTGGGGACCTTTCTTATAGTCTTTTGTATAACATGGACAAATTTTCTTAGCATACATGCCTGTTTTGGCTTTATTAGAAAAGCTAATCTCATTTTCATTTTCAGCCTTTAGCCTCACAATGGCTGATCTGCTAAAATATGAACATGGACATTTAAGGGGGACAAAGAACTTACCAGGCACGAAAAATGTTGGAAGGCCACACAAGAATAGTGAGCCTGCACAGCCCAAAAATGTTGCCAATCAAGGTAAGTCGATCCATAACCCACATCTGCAAAATGCACTCTTTAGCTCAGGCTGTAAGACTTTACAACATATGACAACATTAGTACAGATTATTACAGAATGTATTATATGTAGTGTCACAGAGGAGATCTGGACCAGCAGGAGTAGCTGACAGTCTATTCGAAGGTATGTGGAATAATGGAGAAGGCTGACATTCTATCTGAAAGCTGACTCAAAGATAGCAAAGGAGGTTCTCAAGGGGAAGGCCTTGAAACACATAGAGTGACTCAATAGCACATAGAGGCTAAGAGAGATCTGAAAGGGTGGTTCAAGATACAATGCTAGTACTATGTAGATCAAGAATGGGGACTAATGTACAGGCAGTGGCAGTATAAGTACTTGAATAGTACATAAGCAAAGGAATGTGAAGGAATTGCATGGAATGACTGTGGATGACACATACATATGAGTAATGTAAGAGAGAAGTGGGAAAATGAAGCTGTCATGAGAGAGGTGGCCTGTTATGATTTCTTCTTTCCTTGTTATGCTTGTCATCTCTGTATTACTTAGCCCTTTCCAGCGACATGTTGGACGCTCATTTCTTTCAGCTGGTTACTACCATATCTATACTCCCTATCCTTCAATAGCCATTTGCACACTAACCGGCTTTTTTTCATTTGTCTTTGCTTATCTCTTATCATAGACACATTGTCATGAATGTTCTACAACATTCCATGACCTTCCATTCTTGCTTATGTCATCCTTGTTTCCCCTTAGTATATAAATCTGCCTGTCCTATACTATAGTTTCTCATGCTTGTCTTTCTCGTACTATTACCTGAATCCAAGTGCCCCTTTCATCTCGTTCCTAAGCCGTGCTTAGGTCTTGCCTCATCTAAGTCCTAGGTCTACTTGTGAGTGACCTCTGTGTTGCTTCAACTGTCATCGTTGTGCAACACCACTTTGATCCTCGAACCCCTTTGGTGTTTCAAGGGCTCCTTGTCTCTTTGTGTATCGCAACAGATGCCTGTCTTGTTACGATTCGCCCCTATCTCTCTCTCTTCTCTCACGAACACTACTTCCTTTTCCTCTACGATGACCCCTTTCCACCCATCGGCCGATATCACTCATCACTTCGTAGTCATCGTTTCCCTCCCACCTATAGCACTTTCCCCTCTTGCTTAGTCACGATTCTTCTACGTTGTTCTACAACGTTCTTTTCCTATCTTGACGATAGTTTCCTTTTGCATCCTTGGTCCGTGCGCATTCTGCTTCCACTTATATACTGGCCGCACGCACATGTATCACTAAGCTATTTCTACTTGGAATATACCAAGCTGATTGCCTACTACAAGTCCGTCTTGTCGTTCGCCTAGCCGACCTCCAAAACCTCCTCCCTTCGCCTTCCTCTCAGTCTTTCTAGTCAGGCCAACGCCTCTAGACATCCCCGCGTCTGGTCAAGCGTACGCTTCCATCGACGTCGTCTTGTGTCCAAGTCTACGCTCGCCTCTACCCGAGTCAAGCGTAACATGTCTCTAGGAAATTCCTAGGACCTCTCGCCACTCACTTCCAGCCTTCAGGTCTCATGAGACTACGTTTGCCCCTCCCCAGGTCAAGCATAATATGGCCAAAAAGGGAAGCTGTTCATGGGAAGCATAAAGATAAAAAGGGAGAACTGCTCAAAGCCCCATTTGATAGGATTAGAAGGAATGGCTTGGGGCCAGAAAGTGGGGTTAAGGCACTGCTGAGTCGGTGATACAACAAAGATGTAGTGTTTCCAGCAAGGGTCAGGATCAGCATAGAAGAAGGAGAAAAGAAATACTGACGTGTGCAACAACACAACTGTAACAGAATATGACTAAATATGACAGCATTACTACAGAATTCAACCAAAAACAGCAGATGGTTACAGCAGCTGACAGCACTATAGCCAAGCCATGTAACAAAGCACCTGATCCCATATTCTGTCACATTATGGCACACCAGCTCAGCAGCACAGTGCAACAGCACTATAGCTGAGTGATGTGACAGGCACTCAGCTCCACATATGTCACAGGTTGTCACAGTATGGCACACTGGCTCAATGGCACAGTGCTGACAGGGACTGTAGTAACCATGTAGATACTACTAATTGTAAATCCTAGTTAGTTTACCATCCCTAATGGGCTGGGACTTGTGATTTTTGGAGTGAATCACATTACATAATCAGGTTCATTTTGTGTCATGCTTGTTCCAATGACTTCTCTCCCCACACCCAAATGATTTTGCCTCCACCTTACCATTTCAAGCCTGACCACTCATCTTTCACCATACCAATGACAGCAATGACAACATGTCCCATCCAGTCCCCCATCACATTGACAACAACAACAGTGTCCCAGCCCCTCTCTCCACTGCACTGATGACAATAACAACAATGTGTCCTGTTCAGCCCCCACCATGTTGATGATGAGAGCACAGTGACACAGTATCCTGGCACCTCTCCTTACCACATTGACAATGACAATATGGTGTCCTGGTGCCTCCCCTCAATGAGGAAAATGTGTTCCATCCAGCCCCTACTGTGTCATTGATGACAATAACAAGGGGGATGAGATGACATCCCCACATTGTTTCCAACAAGGATCACATGGTGGCCACCTCACCACCACCACCACCACCACCACCACCACCACCACCACACAGCCACCATCATGTTGATAACAATGACAATGAGTTAATGCCAACAATGAGGACAACACAGCAGAAATGGCTACCATGCAGCCACTACCATCATGTTGACAATGATGAGATGATGCTCTCCAGATGAGGATGGCATGGTGGCCATGTGACCACCACCATCACAACATATCAAACAATGATGACACAGTGACAGCGGCTGTCACATCACCACCACCACCACTGTATCAACAACAATGCCCCTGATGAGGACAACATGGCAGTGGCAGTGGTCACCATGCAGCCACCACAATGTCAATGACAACAAGACAACACCTCCCAGACAAGGATGGCATGGTGACACAGCAACTGCTATGTCAATGATGATGATGATGCAGCAGTAGTGGCCATCACATCACCACTGTATTGACACTGATGAGGACAACACGGACATGGCAGCAGTCACCACACAGTCACCATTACCACCATGTTGACGATGACATGGTGACCATGTGACCACCACCATTACTGTATTGGTGATGATGACACTCCTGATGAGGATGATACAGCATGGAGGCAGTCACCATATCACAACCACCATCCTGACAAGGAGGATGTCTTCAGACAAAGGCAACACAGTGACACGGCAACCATGTGACCACCACCACCACCATGTTGATGACAATGAGACCATACCCCCCAGACAAGGACAACATGGTGGCTGTTACAATCACCTTGTTTCCCCTCTTTTCCTAAGCCAATGTGGTTCAATGTGGTTCAATCCAGTACAGTCCAGCCAATACACTTCAATCCATTGCCACATAATTCAATCTGATGCAATCCAGTCTAACTGTTTCAATCCTGTCCAATCGGATTCAATCCAGTCAATACAAGTCAATGCAAGTCAATGCAAGTCAATGCAAGTCAATGCAAGTCAATCCTGTCCAATCAAATTCAATCCAGCCAATCCGCATAGGCAATACAAGGTGATACAAACCTATTCAACCTCATGACTAAACATAGCCCTTTAAATAAATGACTTACTAAACCTAACTGCATTCCTGCTAATGTCATGCAAATATGTATATACCTCATGCATTCCCACAATGTAACATACACCCAACTGGATGACTCACTAAAGACATGTGAAATATAATGTGACTCATAACCTATCAATACCAATTCAATCCAAGTCAATCCAAGTCAACATCCTAGGACTATACAAGGAATATTCTCATTTCATAGAATAGCCCTATGAATATATGCGGATTGCTCATGTCAGATAGTGTAAGATATCGTAGATGTAGTGTCTACTGTTGTAAATACTAGACTAGTATATAAAGGCCAAGAACAAGCACTAGGATTTTCCCTAGTCTTATTCTCTTGGAGTTTCCTAGCCAATCCTAGCAAGATTCTGCTATCCGTTCAAGGCCCTTTACTTGATTCTAAGGGTAAGCGGTTGGTCCTGAGGGGCTAGTCGTTTCACAAACTCCAGACTCATTCACCCACAAACTCTAGATGTTTCTCTGCAACCTCTGGTCACATGACCTTCAGACCTACCCATAACTCCATTTGTCTTCTATTGTTTTCTGTATTCACTCTATGTTACCTTTTTAGTACTAGCTTTGCTTCTTGTTTTCCCTGATAGACTTGTGTGAAGCATAGCTCTGGTAATCTGGCATTCTTCCTTTCATCTTATTCAGCTCCCTTGTTCAGTCTTACTAATGTACATTCCTCTGGCTATGCTCTGTTCTGTCTTATAAATCCAATACTACTCTGTCATATATAAACTCTTGTAATTACAGTGTAGCACTCCAGTTTGAATATTAACATAGACTCTTTCAAATCCTCACACACACACACACACACACACACACTTGAGTCTTTAGACTCTCCTCTGACCCTCTGACCATCTGACTCTTAAAGATTGCAAGTACAAGGACACAACACATAAGTCCTGTGTCAAGAGTCCTTGCCCCCTCTGACCAACTCTGTACCTACCCAGTACTTCTGCTCTGACTTAACTCCAGCCCCTCACTCTCAAAAGACCTGGTCTTAACAGTATATTCAAATCCATCTTGTACTCGCCCTTTCCTCTTCCTTAGATGTTGTACACCACCACTCATTATGAACAGCTCAAGTCAGTCTTTGGGTCCACTTGCACTATTTCTGGCAATTTCCTTAGCTTCATGACTTATGGAGATCCCAACCCCTCCATCTCCTCTGCACCCTGCTGTCCAGCAGCACAAAAAGACCCTACCCCATCTATATCCTCAACACTCTGTTGTTGCATTTTGCCCTGCAGCCCCTATGTGTTCCTGTTAACTCCACTACTAGAGTCATATATGGATGAGCAAGCCAAGAAAGACCTTTTCATGCCACTTCCTGTAGATGGCCCAGACAATAAGCTTTCATTGAACCACTCTGATTCCTTTTCCAACTCTGAGCCAGAAGAGCTGGCACAAGGTTTTCCTGATGAAGATAACAATGATTACAACAATATACCTTTGGGCTTTGAGCCCTTCAATCAACTCACAGATGCAATTTGTGATATAACATGGCAGGCACTCCACCACCAGTCATCTGACTCCTCTAATAAGACCAAGGTCCAGGAACCAGATTCATTCAACAGTCTGGACCCCAAGAAGCTCCACCCTTTCATAATTTAGTGTAAACTGAACTTCCAAGCAAACCCCAAGGCCTTTTGCTGAGAGTGCACAAAGATAACATTCACTCAGTCCTATCTCAAGGGTGTAACCCTAGAGTACTTCAAACTGGACCTGCTCAGAGCAGCCCCTTTGCAACTCTGTCCTCTCTGGATAGACAGTTGGGAGGCCTTCCTGTTTGAGCTTCAGTTTAACTTTGGTCCTCACAACCCCATCACCAATGTGAAGGCTCAGCTTAAGCACCTCCACATAAAGGATATCCAACACATACCAAATTATATCATCCACTGGAACCAGTTGGTGAGCCAAGTCCAGGAATGGGGTCCTGGTACACTCTGCTGAAGTTTCTATAACAGACTCCCTGACTGCATCAAGGACAAGCTGTCTTGTCAAGGAAAGCTTGGGAACCTCTATGACCTCCACATGATGGCCCAGCAGATCAACCATCACTACTGGGAGTGCAAAGAGGAGGTCAACTGGGCAAACAGAGCATCCAGTTCCAACTCCAGGAACCACCCATCCAAGAACAGCAAGTCCAACTCCACAGCATCATCATTTGACTCCATCTGATCCTCCAACAAGTCCAAGAGTTCCAACTTGAAGGACTCCAAGTCCGCCAATACCTCCAACTCCAGCTCTTTTTTCTTGACCTCCAAGCCCAACCTTTCATTGAAGTTGGGCAAGGATGGTAAACTTACAGCAGCCGAGTGCAAGTGGTGTTTCAACAACAAGCTGTGCATGTTCTGCAGCCTAGCTGGCCATATGACAAAAAACTGCCCAAAGTCCTTTTCCTGGGCATCTAAGGCCTGCACCACCAAGACTAACCCTTTGGAAGCCAAACTGGAGGCCTCCAGCATGGAGGCAAAAAAATAGTCAGTGACCTTGACAACTCCACATGGACTCAAGGTTGTGTTGACTCCACCTATGCACTTAAGGAGGTTCACCTCAACATGTTTGCTCTTTCCAACTCCTGTTCCCTCATGCCTGTTGTCTCTGTCCTCTCCTATGATATCCTCTTGTTTTCTGTGTTAGTCAACTCCAGATCTTCCAATTGCTTCATAGATACCTCCTTTGTTCAAGAACACCATCTCACTTCTTACTCCATCCCCCTGTTGCAACTCCACCTATTTGACAGAACTTCCAACTCCACTATCACTCAAGCTGTCAACCTCTCCATTCACTTCAAAACCAGTGACATTACTCCAATGATGTTCTATATCACTCCATTGGACGGCTCCTGTTCTCTTGTCCTGGGACACAACTGGCTCTTCCACTATAATCCATTGATTGACTGGGTGTTTAGCAGTATCTTGTTCTGCTCACTAGAGCAGTGGAAACCATCATGAGACGGAAACACTACAGTGCACTCACACAGGGAAACAGAACATGGATGAGCATATATTCAGGAGAACGAGAAGGGAGGGAAACAGGACGAAGATAAGATAACTATCATATGTGTATTGCTGTAGGGATCCTGGGTTCCCTACATATGAAATCGTATGTTCCCCCAAGTCCTAGGATCACTTACATCTGCCCATCTCCACTTCCTAATCATCCAGTCCATCCTGCTGACCATCCAGTCCATCTTGCTGACCATCCGGCTCATCCAGTCGTACCATCTGGTCCACCCGGAACCTACTACCCAGTCACAGGATACTTTGTGGCCATCCGGAACATCCGCATCTGTCCATACGTGTCCTTTGTCCTCTGTTCATGCACCTAGGCTCATCAGTGAGTGCTTCCCTACTATATTTTGCTTAGCTTCCATTACACCATGTTTGCACTACTACTCAAAACGGGCTTACTCCCTTCACGACTACTATACTCCCCCTTATCCTTGATGTTTTGTCGGTTGCTACGGACTCCCTTTGCATGTGAAACTTACTTAGAGTCTCAGGTATGCCCGGACTATAAAAGAGTGTCTTATGCATTTTGAAATCATTTTCCATTCTCCCTTTTATGACGGTCCTAAGCCTTCCAGACCCTTCTCTCTCTACCCAGCTTGTAGGCAAGAGATCCTACTGACATCGGCAACTTCGCATACAACTATCTGCCCTAGTACCAGCCGGACCCCGTGGAAGAGTCCTACACTAGCCTCTAAAGCTTGAGGAGTGCATGGACAGCGGGTGCGAGCTCACCTGGTTGGGGAACAACTCCTAAGCATCATCCTTTTACTTTTGTTTTCTTTTGCTACCCTTGGGACAAACCTTTCATATCCTTCCACCTTAATCCTTGCTACTGATTGGGTCAGACTATCCTTTTTATCCACCTGCAGGACCTAGGTGTTTTCTACATCGCCCATCCTTATATACTGTCCATTACCAATATCTGAGCCATGATGGTATGTGCGGTCAATGAGAAAGGTATGTGATGTGTTAGTAGTATGACATCAGTCTTACATCCTTTCATCCTATGAAAAAGAAGAATGTTGTTCCCAAGCATCCAGTGGTACAGTCAGCAAGGTCCTGGCATGGAAGCCATTCATCATCTTTGGGCCTGAACCTGTCCCAATGAACCAAATACTGACATCCATAGCCAACCTGTCGCTTGTCAAGTATCTCCTTGATGCAATGTTTGAGTTGTCTGTCTGATGTGAGAACAGGTGCAGGAGGTGACAGCAAACAGTTAGAAAACAAGGCAGCATCATTTGGATGATGTGCACAGAGTTAACTAACATGGAAGATGGGAGCAATGCGAGAAGTCACAGAGAGTGCAAGAGTGTAGGTGGAAGTGGAATGATCAGCATGAACAATGCGGTAAGGCCCATCAAAGTGGGGCATGAACTTGGCTACCCGGCTGTTGCCATTAGAGAGGTAGTTGCAGTGTTGGTTCTTGGTGGAGAGTAAGATGAGATCGCCTACATACATTGAACAAGGGGTCAGGGGATCAGTGGTGATTGGCTGCAATTGCCTGAGAGGTCTTGGCACACAGAAGATTGTTGCAGGCTTCAAGTACATCGAGGTCTAACCACATGAGAAACTCATGGGCATCAAAGGCATCAGTGTTGGCCCTGTCCTCAATAGCAGGTGAAAGAGGAGGAATCATGCATGGAGAGTGCCTAATATGGAGCTGGAAGGGGGAAAAGCCAGTACTGGCATTGACAGAGTTCATAAGGTGAAAATGCACACAGGGCAGTGCCTTCACCCAGCCCTTCTGGTGCCAGTTGACAAAGAAACAGAATGCTTGATTGACACTCTTGTTTGTTCACTCACTGGTGCTGTCAGATTGTGGATGGTATGCACTGGACATCTTTAATTGAACTCCAGTGAGTTTATGAAGATAACGCCAGAAATGGAAGAGAAACAGCTTATTCCAATTGGACACAATCTCAGTAGAGAGTCCATTCTTGCAGTACCAATGGTTGAAAAAGAGAACAGTGAGTTGGTTCATGGTGAGGGTGTCGTGGCAGAAGATGAGATGAATGTCCACACCTAAGTGGTCAGTGATGAAGAGCAACATATTAAATCCCTGATCCTCAGGAAGAGAACCAATGAAGTTGAGGGCAATGCTGTCACCACAGTGGTCAGGTACAGGAAGTGGATGTAAGGGACCAGCAGGGGTGGTAGTGGGCGACTTATTGTGCATGCATGCACTGCAGCTGGAGAGGTAAGATTCCATGAGATCACAACACATACCTGGCCAATAGAAGAAGTGGTGTAATGTGGCATACGTCTTGTCAGCACCAAAGTGACCAGCAGCATCATGGGCCAGATGGAACAAACGGGCACACAGAGGCATCACGTTAGAAACCATGAGACATTCTGTGAGAAAAAGAAAACTATCCTGTTTGATGAGATCAGGCATGGAACCCAGCAGGGAGAAGAGTTTCCTGCAATATGGGTCATCAGCATAACTGTTTAAGAGTTCAAGCACAAATGACCAGTCATGGTTGATAGTCAATATGGTGGTTTCTGTGACCAAGTCAGGAGGCAGTGCAGTAAGGGCAGAGACAACATGAATGGAGACCACAGTACAAAGGTTGGGTTCATCAACATGGCAGGACAGGGCATCAGCAGCAGCATTATCTTCCCTTTTGATATACTGGATCTTGAGTGTGAATTGGGACATGTATTCAGCCCAATGAGCCTGTCGACAGGACAAATCATGCTGCAAGGCAAAGTTTTGTAGAGTTTGATGGTCAGTATAAACCACAATGGGAGCACCAAGAAGTTTGATTATTCCCTTTCCATCTCCAAGCTTGAGTCCCTCTGGATATTCCTAGACAAGCATCTAGCCAATGGATTTATCCCTCCTCCTCCACTCATGCCACTCCAGTCCTCTTTGTCTGCAAGAAGGATGGTTCACTTCACCTTTGTGTCGACTTCCAAGGACTCAATAGGATCATGAAGAAAAACCACTATCCCCTACTCCATATTGCCAATCTCCTTGATGTGCCAAGCCGTGCTAAGATCTATATCAAGATTGACCTCTGGCACACATATCACTTAGTCCAAATTGCTGAAGGCAATGGATGAAAGATCTCATTCCAGATACACTACAGCTCCTATGAATGGCTAGTCATGCCATTCAGACTTACAAATACACTGGCTGTATTCCAGTGGTTTGCCAATACCATCTTTGCCAATCTCTTAGATGTTTGCATTATTGTCTACCTTGATGACATCCTGATCTACTTTGAAGACAAAGCCTCCCATAGGGAGCATGTCTGAGAGGTACTCTGATGTCTCTGCAAACACAGACTTTATGTGAAACCTGAGAAGTGCGAATTCCACACTGAGTCTACTGAGTATCTCAGCTACCAGCTTGTTCCTTCTGAACTGACCATGTCCACAAAGAAGACCCAAGCCATTCAAGATTGGCCCAAGCCTCAAAAAGTATGGAACATCTAGTCCTTCCTTGGATTTGCCAACTTCTACTGCTGCTTCATTCATAACTACTCCAACATTGTCATTCCTTGACCCACCTCACCCACAAAGGTACCCTGTGGAACTTTTCCAATAAATGCCACGCCTCCTTCCAAATGCTCAAGAATACTTTCACCTCTGCTTCTATCTTAGCTCTTTGGATTCCCAATGCTCTGATTATTGTAGAAACTGACACCTCCAACTATGCCATTGCTGGTATCATCTCCATCCATTGCACAGATAATGAAATCTGGCCTGTCACTTTCTACTCCCAGATGCTCCACTCTGTGGAACTCAATTATGACACTGGATTTGGGTCAATCCACTCATCAAATTTCTCTTGCTATTGGTGTAAACCACTCTATCATCAGTAGAATTCACCCCAAACTTTGTTCTAACCTTGCCAAGTCCTCTGGTGGTTGTCCTTCCATCATAACTCCCACTGATATGCATTATGCCATTTGGCTTATTGGATCTGGCAAAGCTGAAAATGCTGTTCAGATAACCAGAACTCTTCAGAATGTGAAGAACCAGTCCATCTCCTTCCAGACCATCCACAGACATTTGAAAAAGGCTGGTATGAAGGTTGTAGTGAAGAAGAAATGCCCTTTTTTTATCAAGCATCATAAGAAAGCATGAATGGACTTTGCTTTTAGCCATAGGGATTGGACTGTGAAGGACTGGAAGTGAGTTATATGGTCAGATGAGACCAAGATTAATTACATAGGGTCAGATGGCAAGAAGTGGACATGAAAAAAGGCAGGAGAGAGTCTTAATAATAGGCTGGTGGCAGGAACAATGAAGTTTGAAGGAGGATCCTTAATGATATGGGGCTGTATGACTTGGAATGGGGTTGGAATGGCTTGCAAGATTGATGGTAGAATGGATACTGATCTTTATATACAGATTCTAGAAGAGGAGCTTCAATAAACCTTGGAGTTTTCTGTGAAAACTTCAGAGGACATTATCTTTCAGCAAGACAATGACCCCAAACATACCAGTAGAAGGGCCAAGAAGTGGTTTGTTGAGCATGAATATGAGGTTATGATATGGCCTGCCCAATCTCCAGAC
>JBBPTZ010001110.1:0-11799 GCA_038094315.1 Phylloporus cf. tubipes
CGGTCACAATCATTACCGATCATAAAAACTTATCCTACATCAAGGACCCCCGGAAACTCTCCCACCGGCAGGCCTGCTGGTCGCTGTTTTTACAGGACTTCGACATTGTTTGGCATGTCATGCCTGGTACCAAGATGGGACCAGCGGACACACTTTCCCGAAAAGACCTGGTAGACACCTCCTCCGACAACAATGATGCCTCCATTGTTCTGGACCCAGTCATCATTAACGCATTAGACCTCACCCTCGCCTGTCACATTCAGTCCTCCTCCCAGTCTGACCCCCTCGTTCTTAAAGCTATCCAGAACGTTCAGGAAGGCTCACCCCTCTTCCCTTGTTCCGCCCTCGAGGATTGGACTTTTGACGCTGGTCACCTGTACTACAAAGGCCGCATGTATGTTCCCCCCGCCAACCGATCCGCTCTCCTTCACGCACTCCACGAATCCCCCACTACCGGTCATGCCGGTCGCTTCCGCACTAAATCCCTCGTTGAACGGGACTACTGGTGGCCTGGACTTGCAACTTTCGTCTCCTCCTTTGTCGCCGGCTGCGCTGTCTGTCAGTCCTCCAAGGTCAACACACACCCCACAGTACCTCCTTTATCTCCCATCGCTTCCTCCACTGCCCTTCCATTTAAACAGCTGTCCATGGATCTCATTATGGACCTTTCCCCTGCTGCAGGACATGATTCCTTGTTGGTCATGGTCGACCAAGGCCTTTCGAAGGGGGTAATTTTGTGCCCTTGTTCAAAAACCATCGACGCTCTAGGCGTAGCAACCCTGTTCTTCCATCACGTATTCAAACGATTCGGCTTCCATGACTCCATCATCTCTGATTGGGGCCCACAGTTCACTTCTGCCTTTGCCAAAGAACTTGCCCACCACCTAAAATATGACATCCGCCTCTCCACCACCTACCATCCTCAGATGGATGGGCAAACTGAGCATACCAACCAGGAAATTGAGACCTACCTACGTATCTTTTGTGGCAACAACCTCTCGTCCTGGCCCGACCTCCTTACCACTGCCAAATTCCACCATAACTCCATGCCCCACAGCTCCACCAAGGTCTCCCCATTCTCTCTCCTCCTTGGCTACGGACCATGCTTCTACCCCCCACTTGGAAAGACCTTTCTCCCTGCTCTAGAAAAATGTCTCACGTTCCTCGACAAGGCCCGTGATGAAGCACTGGCCACACATGACTCCGCCTGTTGGATCATGACAACGCACTCCACCAGGAACTTCTCCCCCTGGAAAGTTGGAGATAAGGTCTGGCTTGAGGCCTCTAACCTCCGCATTGATTACCCTTCAAGGAAACTCGCTCCCAAACACTTGGGTCCTTTTGAAATAGCTCAGGTACTGTCACCGCTCGCATACCGCCTTTGGCTACCACCCACCTGGAAAATACACAACGTCTTCCATGCCTCTCTCTTATCACCCTATCGCGAAACTCCTGCCTTTGGTCCCAACTTCTCCCAACCGCCACCGGATCTAGTCAGATCAGAAGAAGAGTACGAAGTTGACAAGATTGTGTCTCACCGGGGTGCACCGGGACACCGCAAGTACCTGACCGCATGGAAAGGCTATCCGTCGTTAGAAAACACCTGGGAACCTGAATCCAATCTCCGCCATGCCCCCAATATCCTGAATGCTTATAAGTGGCCTCAGAACCTGTCCTAATGCGTGTCCCTTTACTTCTCCCACTTGTATATGCCCCTTCGCCATGTCCTCATCCTCCTCCGCCTCCTCTGACTCCTCTCACCTTGCCTCGCCCATCCGCTTGCGTCCAGTCTTCCCATGCCACTTGCCCGTCCGCTTTTTACACCTGCTTTACACCGCGATACTCACTGACAGCCACCTCCTCAGTATCGTCGAGCAGATGCCTCTTTTCTGACTTGATGAGGTATCCCAGGAACTTGTCCGTCTCTTCCTAGATGTTTCCACCACACAGGTATACCATGGTCAAGCCACTCCCAGCGATCTCCCCATGGCTGTTATGATTCACCCCTTATTTCTCTTTCTTCTCACAGACACTGTTTCCTTTTCATCTACGATGACTCATTCCTTCCACATCAGCTGATTACTCACCACTTACCAGTCATCGTTCTCCCCCACCCAGTAGCATTTCTCCCTCTCCCTTAGTCATACTTCTTCAACGTTGTTCCACAATGTTCTTTTCCTATCTTGACGATAGTTCCCTTTCTTGTCCTTGGTCCATGCGCTTTCCCCTTCTCCTTAAATACTGGTCGCACGTATCTGTACAACCTAAGCTATTTCTACTTGGGAATACACCAAGCCGATTGCCTACTATGAGTCCGTCTCATCGTTCGCCTAGCTGACCTCCTTGACCTTTCGCTTCATCTCCTTCCTAGTCTCTCTAGTCAGGCCAACGCCTCTAGACATCTCCACGTCTGGTCAAGCTTACGCTTCCAACGACGTCGTCCTCGTACCCAAGTCTATGCTTGCCTCTACCCGAGTCAAGCGTAACAACGGCCTTCGGCGCTCCCATGCATCTCCTCATCAACAACATGCCCACTCGGATCCTCATGCTGCTTTATCTCCACAGCTTTGCTAATTTCGTAGAAAGGATCCTGGTGCGTGCCATTTACGTAACCTTTCGCCACATTTTCTTATGTATGTCCCCTGATGAACGCACCCACTATGTACATTCCGCACTTTCCCCTTCTCCACCTCCTCTCCCTATCCCTGCTCCTATCTTCGCACCAGTCTCTGACCCCTCTTCCATCTCCACTCCTCCCCCCACCATGGCTCTGATTGATTGCCTCTCCTCCCCTGTTCCATCCACGACCTCCACCGCTGTAGATCCTCCTGCCGTCAATCCCTTTGACGGTAGTCGCCGCGACAATACTACCATTTAGACAATTCGCACCTGGATGGCCCACACTGAAGCCGGAAATATGTTCTCCTCCCCCACACGTGTAGTCCCCTCTTCTCTTATCCACCTGCCCGCCTCCGCACTCACTGAGTGCTTTCGGTGTCACACTCTGGGTCACTATCGTGAGAACTGCGTTCATTATTCCTGCCCTCACTGTCACGTATCCGCCCCAGGCCACGCTCAATCTAATTGTCTCCACAACCAATGCGACATTTGCAGTCACTGGGGACATAGCGCCAGGTTTTGTCCCGGTCACCCATGCTCACGCTGCTCTCAGTTTGGGCACGTACTCGTTGACTGTCCATTCAAGAACTTATCAGCAGATCAGGCCGTGGATATTTATGGAGATAACCAATTGCTTAGCCGCCCTGGAGGTAACTTTTAGAGGGTTTACGAAGAGGATCGAGCCAGGGACTTGATTGTTAGAGGGGAGTAATGTTACAGTTGTGCTGTTGTGATGGTCTGTTTTTCTCTTTTCCTTTGCCTATTCCGACCCTGGCCCTTGCTGGGAACATTACCTGTTCGTAGTATCGCTGACCCGGCAGCTTCTTTATCCCACCTTCTGGCCTGACACCGTTCCTTCGGATCCTACCGGAACAGGCCCTGGACTTTATTCCTGATCTTCTAGTATGTTCTATGGACAGCCTCTCTCCTCCGCCGCTTTTCTCATAACGGTGTCATTGCTCCACCACATTCTCACTGACTCATACGTATTGACCAATCCACAGTAGTTCCATCTAATTCCACGGACTTCTGTCGCTTACGTACAGTCTAGTACTTATACCACCGCTGCCTGTACTTTAGTCTTCATTCTTGATCTGCGCAATCTAGTGTTGTGTCTTGAACCACCCCCGGACTTCTACTAGCTGCTGCACGCTACTGAAGTGCTCTGTGAGTTCCTAGGTGAATCCTAGTGAACCTCCCTCGTACACCTTCGACCTGACGACCGACCCATCGTCCATATACCTTCGTTGAACCTTGGCGTCCCCCGACGTTCCAGATCAGTTTGTTCGCAACACTATGTGTAACAATTGGAAATATTGGTAATATGGAACTAAAGACTGAGTAAGACGGAAAGGAGATGTACCAGAATACCGGAGCTGTGCTTCGCACAGCTCCTGGAGGAGAACAAGAGGCGGAACTAGTACAAACGGAGTAAGTAAGAACAAGGATATATAAAAGGGTAATGGAAATGGTCCAAGGTCAGGTGACCAGAGGATAGGGGAAATAACACTGGAGTTGGTGTGGAGTTGAGGAGTGGAGACTGGAGTTGGACTTGTAAAAGCGGCATATGACAGTATCCCCCTCTTAGGCCTGAACCCCTGAAGGCCTTGTGGACAATGTGCGCTTGGAACAATGTGGACTAAGCGGACTAAGCAGAATAAGCGGTCAGGTGCGGAGTCCGAAATTATACCCATATAAGTCCAACATGGGATGGACTTGCTTCTTAACTTCCAACCACTACCATCAACATCCACAACATGTCCACCACTGTGACCACCCCATCCCTCGCTGACATCATGGAGTGGGAAGATGCTTGGATCGCTGAGCATGATGACGACAATGAGGAGATGGCTGATGCTAAGTATGCGGAGTGAAAGTGTTGAGTGAAGGTGAGGAAGGAGGAGGAGGCATGACGGAAAGTGGTGGAGGAGGAGACGAGGAGGGTGGTGGAGGAGGTGGTGAGAGTAGCGGTGGAGGAGGAGGCATGGTGGGTAGCGGAGGCAGAGGCAGAGTGTGTGGTGGAGGAGGGATGGTGGAGGTTGGCAGAGGTGAGAAGACAGGTGGCGGAGGCAGTGGTGGTGATCTTGGTGAGGGCACAGGAGCAGGCAGAGGATGAAGCTGCTAGGAAACGGATAAGTACCCATTTGCCTGGGTTGAGCTGAGCTGACAATGGAGTAGGCCCGTGACGTCATGGCACAGCAACAGCGTTGCGAGGAGAAAGGGAAGGTGGTGGTAAGACAGCTGCTGCTGGAGTGCTGGAGGTGCAAGGCCTGGGGGCTTGAGTGCGAACTCGGGTTGGGGAAATCGTCGTCCTATGTGGTGTGCCAGGAGGTGAAGGTGAAGTGTGAGAGGCTGGGAGAGGAGAAGCTGGAGCAGAAGAGAGTAAGGGGGGCAGAGAACAATGGAGAACAGAGGAAGAAAAAGAAGAAGGGGTCAGAGGAGGAGGAAACACTGGTGGTGGGGCCAAGCAGTGGAGAGGACCTGGTCACAGTGGGGCTGCAGGTGATCGCACAGTCAATCGATGCACTCTGCTGCATGATGAAGGTCCAGAACAAGCGGATGAAGAGGCAGACAAACACTTTCAAGCGTTTCGTCGAGATGGTGGAGGAGTGCCTCTTCCCAGAGCGGGAGGAGCGCTGGGCGTCAATGGAGAGTGGAGATGAGGAGGAGGTGACAGTGGAGTTGGGGGAGTTGAGCGACTCTGGAATGAAGCGGAGGGGGTCGGGAAAGAAGGAGAAAAAGAAGTAGGACCTTGTAGATAGCATTTCTCTTTAATCAAATGTTCTCTTTTGATGTGAACTACAGAGTGAAACGAAGGAAATCAAATGGAGTGTGGACTGGGCTTGTCTGGATAGTGGGAGTGGTAGTCCTGAACAAGGTCAGTGGTGTGTTCGAGTTCTGTGGCTAAGAGCCACAAGGTCTCTTCATTGGTGCCTTTGTATCTGGACCAGCAGACTAGGTATAGGAGTTTGCAGTTGCGACAACGGTGATCGATCTTCAAGTTGAGGACCTCTGCCATCTCATATTCCAGTTCGCCCTCAACATCGACTGGAGGTGGTGGAGGTTGAGTCCGGTTCAGAATGGTATTAGGAATGGCAGGTTCAAGTTGGGAGATGTGGAACACGGGGTGGACAGACTTCATGGAGTCAGGAAGGTAAAGGGTAAAGGAGTGTGTGCCAGCCTTGGCAATAATAGGGTACGAACTGAGGTTCTTTCTGACAATTTTTTGGAGGGTTGAGTTGATCAGAAATACTTAGCTTTGACGAAGACCTGGTTGCTGACTTGGAAGTCTGGCGCCAGAGATCACTTAGCATTGGCTGGTCCTTGGTAGTGGACTTGCATGGCAGCTATTTCTTCATGGAGGTACTCATGGAGGGAATCAAGGTTGGCTGTATACTCCATAGCTTGAGAGGAGGTGAGCTCCTTCTCCAGATGGACAGTGATGTTCGGGTTGTAACCCTTATTGGCAAAAAACAGAGAAACGCCAGTAGTAGCGTTCGGAGCGTTGTTGTAGGTGATCTCCGCTAGGGGCAGGAGTTCGGACCAGTCATCTTGTTGGTAGTTGCAGTAGACATGCAAGTACTGTTCGAGTATCTGGTTTATGTGCTCAGTTTGTCCATCGCCTTCAGGGTGGTATCTGGAGATGAAGTGGAGTTGGATATCTAGGGCCTTTCCTAAAGAGTGGAAGAAATGGGAGACAAACTTGGTGCCTTGATCAGAGGTGACATGGGAGGGAACTCTGTGCTTGGAGAACACATGGAGCAGGAACAACTTAGCTAACTCTGGGGATGTGATCTTGTCGTCGGTCAGGATAAAGATGCATTGCTTGGTGAGGCAGTCAACAACAACAAGGATTGCAGTGAAACCAGAGGAGGCAGGGAGTTGCTCTATAAAGTCCATGGAGATGGAGTTCCAGGATTTTTTGGGGATAGGGAGCTGTTTCAGGAGTCCGTACAGCTTGTGTCTAGGGACCTTGGCACGAGAGCAGGCTGTACAGGAGGAAACATACTCCTTAACAAATGTTTGGATTCCAGGCCAGGTATACTCTCTCCAGATCAGTTCCAGGGTGCAGTTCTGACTGAAGTGACCAGAGATTGGGTGGTTATGCTTGAAGTGGAGTACATGTAGGTGAAGGTTATCAGAGTCCAGAACATAGATGTGGTCATCGAGGTGGAGGAAACCATTGGAGTCGACAGACCAGCGGGAGTCTGTGGAGGGTGCCTCAGAGAGGTGGACGGAGGCGAGGGGATCGGAGAGGAGTGCTGAAAGAATATCATTATGGAGTTTCTCTTGATCGAACATGGCACTAGCATGGAGTACTGGGGACTCGAGATAAGTAGCCCAGAGGGACGACACGAGCTGTTCCTGGGTGAAGATGGGGTGGAAATTGTGGGGATTGATGCGAGTGTAGTCCTTATCCCCCTTTTTTGGATAGACGTCCCATTGTCTAGTTAAAGTGTCAGGCTTTGCTCCAAGACATCCAGGGTGGAAGCGAATGACCATGTTAAACTGGGAGAGGAACTCTGACCACCGGGCCTGCTGGCGGGTGAGAAGTTTCATCATAGCAAAGTACTCGAGATTCTTGTGGTCCATGACAACATCTACTGGAGAGGCAGAGCCCTCAAGGTAGTGATGCCATGTCTGGAATGCCTTGTGGATAGTGAGGAGCTCCTTGTCATGGGTGTCATAATTGAGTTCTGCAGAGTGGAGTGTCCTGGAGTAGTAGCCAACAGGGCGGATTTCCTCATCTGTGCAACAGATGGAGAGGATACCTGCAATAGTGTAGTCAGAGGTGTCGGTCTCTACAATGATAGGGGCATCCAGAACCCAATGGGTGAGGATAGGAGTGGAGGTGAATGCTTCCTTGAGGTTGCAGAAGGCGGATTGACAGGTGTTGGAGAATTGCCACGGAGTACCCTTGCAAGTGAGGTGAGTGAGTGGAACAATGATGTGGGAGTAGTTATGAATAAAACACCTATAGAAATTTGCAAATCCAAGGAATGACTGAATATCTTGGACCTTCCGAGGTTTTGGCCAATCCTTGATAGCTTTGACTTTCTTGGTGGACATGATTAGTCTGGCTGGAGAGAGGATATAGCCAAGGTACTCGGTAGTGTTGGTGTGGAACTTGCATTTTTCAGGTTTGGTATACAGTCCATGTTTGTGGAGTCAATGGAGGACCTCCTGGACATGCTCCTTATGGGCAGCCTTGTCCGAGGAGAAAATGAGGATGTCGTCCAGGTAGACTATGACGTAGACATCTAATAAATCTGTGAAGATGGTGTTGATGAACCACTGGAATGCCATGGGGGTGTTTGTGAGTCCGAACGGCATCACAAGCCATTCATACAACCCATATCACTGTAGGGATTCTGGGCTCCCTATGTATGAAATCGTATGTTCCCCCAAGTCCTAGAATCACTTACATTTGCCTGTCTCCACTCCCTAATCATCTGGTCTGCCCGGAACCTACTACCCAGTCACAGGATACTTCATGGCCATCTGGAACGTCCACATCTGTCCATACATGTCCTTTGTCCTCTATTCATGCGCCTAGGCTCGTCAGTGAGTGTTTCTCTACTATCTTTGTCTTAGCTTCTGTTATACCATGTTCACTCTACTACTCAAAATGGGCTTACTCCCTTCGCAACTACTATACTCCCCCTTATCCTTGATGTTTTGTCGGTTGCTATGGACTCCATTAGCATGTGAAACTTACTTAGAGTCTTGGGTATGCCTGGACTATAAAAGGATGTCTTATGCATTTTGAAATCATCTTTCATTCTCCCTTTTATGACGGTCCTAAGCCTTCTGGACCCTTCTCTCTCTACCCAGGTCATAGGCAAGAGATCCTACTGACATCAGCAACTTTGCATATGACTATCCGCCCTAGTACTGGCCGGACCCCCGTGGAAGAGTCCTACACTAGCCTCTAAAGCTTGAGGAGTGCATGGACAGCGGGTGTGAGCTCACCCGGTTGGGGAACAACTCCTAAGCATCATCCTTCTACTTTTGTTCTCTTCTGCTACCCTTGGGATGAACCTTTCATACCCTTCTGCCTTACCCCTTGCTACTGACCAGGTTGGACTACCCTTTTTATCCACCTGCAGGACCTAGGTGTTTTCTACATTGCATCTGGAACGATGTTTTCCATTCATTGCCTTCTGTGATCTGGACTAGGTGGTAGGCGTGCTGGAGGTCAAACTTGATATAAATATTAGCACAGCTTGGAGCGTCTAGGAGGTTGGAGATGTGGGGGAGGGGATAGCGGTCTTTCTTCGTGATTCTGTTGAGTCCATGGAAGTCGACACAAAGGCAGAGTGATCTGTCCTTCTTGCAGACAAACAGGACCAGAGCAGCATGAGCCGAGGAGGAAGGGTGGATGAAACTGTTGGCAAGGTGCTCGTCCAGGAAGGTGCAGAGGGACTCAAGCTCGGAAGCAGAGAGTGAGTAAAGGGTACCTAAAGAAGGTGTAGCGCCTTCCTCAAGATCAATTTTGAGATTGTGTTCACGGTGCAAAGGAAGCTGTGAAGCCTTACTCTTGCTGAACACATCTATGAGGTCATGGTACTCCGGAGGAATTCCAGAGAGGTTGATCTTCTCAGGGGAGGTGGAGGAAGTGCAGAGGTTGGACTCCTTAAGTTGGAGCTGCATGATAAACTGGATGGAGCCCTGAAGGTGACAGGCCAGTGCAAAGGCAGGGGCACTGACAGGCGCGATTGGTGGGGCTGCATGGTCTTGGAAGTGGAGAGGAGTAGGGGATGGGACAGGGGTAGGAGTGGAGGGTGGAGACAGAGGAGTAGGTGACGTCAGAGGTGCCATAGGAGGTAAGTCCATAGGTGGTGGAGGTGAGCTCAGGGTCGCAGGCATGGTCTGTTCGGGTGTATGGAAAGAGATACTGCTGGAAACCCAGTCAATCAATGGATTGTGATGGGCCAGCCAGTTGTGTCCTAGAACAAGAGAGCAGGATCCATCTAGTGGAGTGACATAAAATGTTGTCGGAGTGATATTGCTGGACTTGAAGCAGATCGACAAGTTGATCGCTTGGGTAATGGTAGAGTTGGTAGTCCTATCGAAGAGGTGGAGTTGAAGCAGAGGGACGGAGTAAGGAGAAAGTCCATGATCATTAATGAAGGAAGTGTCTATAAAACAGTTGGAGGAACCTGAGTCTACAAGCATGGAAAACGAAGAGATGTTATAGGATAAGACAGAGACAGAGGGCATGAGAGAGAGCAGGGGTTGGAAAGAGCAGACATGTTGAGACGAACCTCCTTAGGTGCACAGGTGGAGTCAACACAACCTCAATTCCGTGCAGAGTTGTTGAGGTCATGGACTATTTTTTCGCCTCCATGCTGGAGGCCTCCAGTTTGGCTTCTGGAGGAGCAGTCTGCACAGCGTGAGCCTTGAACACTCAGGAGGAGGACTTAGGGCAGTCCTTCACCATGTGGCCGTCCTGACCACAGAATATGCAGAGCTTGTTGTCAAAGTGGCGCTTGCGCTCGGCCACAGTGAGTTTGCTGTCCTTGCCCAACTTTGATGAAAGGTCGGGCTTGGAGGTGGAGGAAGAGGAGCCAAAGTTACCAGCAGGCTTGGAGTCCTTCAAGCCGGAGCTCTTGGACTTGTTGGAGGTACGGGTAGAGTTGGATGATGATGTGTTGGACTTGCTGCTCTTTGGCAGCTGGTTCCTGGAGTTGGATCCAGACACCCTATTCACCCAGTTGACCTCCTCCTTGCACTCCCAGTAGCGATGGTCTATCTGCTGTGCGAGAGTGTGGAGGTCATAGAGGTTGCCAGGCTTGCCTTGACAAGACAGCTCGTCCTTGATGCAGTCAGATAGTCCATTGTAGAAGCTACGGTGAAGCATGCCAGGACTCCATTCCTGGACTTGGCTTGCCAGCCTGTTCCAATGGACTATGTAATTCAAGATCCACTGCATGTCTTTCATGTGGAGGTGCTTGAGCTGAGCCTCCATGTTTGCAATGGGGTCATGAGGTCCGAAATTGGACTGGAGCTCAAAGAGGAATGCCTCCCAGCTATCCATCCAGAGTGGATGGAATTGTGGAGGGCCTGCTCTGAGCAGGTCCGGTTCAAAGTACTCGAGGGCCACACCCTTCAAGTAGGATTGGATGAATGTGATCTTGGTGTGTTTGCGGTGGAAAGCCTTGGGATTTGCTTGGAAATTCAGTTCGCACTGAACTATGAAGGGGTAGAGTTTCTTGGGGTCCAGACTGTTGAACGGGTCTGGCTCCTGGACCTTAGTTTTGTTGGTGGAATCAGATGACCAGCGGTGAAGTGCCTGCCTGGTCATATTGCAGATAGCATCAGCAAGTTGGTTGAAAGGCTCAAAGCCCAGAGGTACGTCATTGGGGTCATTGTTGTCTTTGTTGGGAAAACCTTGCTCCAGATCTTCCAGTTTCAAGTCGGAAGGATCAGAGTGGTTGGACAGAGGCTCATCACCTAAGCCATCTGGATCTGTAGGGGGTGGTGCAAATGGATCTTCTTTGATTTCCTCAATGTGTGACTCCGGTAGTGGAGTCAGCGGGGATGTGTAGGGGCCATAGGATGTGACACAATGACGATGAGCGGAGATAGTCAGGTTGGTGTCTCTCTGCGCCATGGGGTTGGGAGGTTGGTGGGGCACAGAGGAAATGGAGGGGTTGGCATCTCCTCAAGCTGTTAGGCTAAAAAAGTCACTGGGGATGGTGCGAGTGGACCTGAAGGCTGACTCGAGCTGTTCGTGACAAGTGGTAGTATGTGACATCTAAAGAAAAAGATGGAAGCAAGCGAGTACAAGAGTGAGTTTGAATATACTGTTAAACTCGGATCTTCCTGGGGGGAAGTCTGGAGTTTTGAAGTGTTGGAGATACTGAGGGAGTATGGGTGAATCAGAGAGGGGCAAGGACTCTTGGCACAGGACTTATGTGTCACATCCTTGTACTTGTGGTCCTTGGAGTCGGAGGTCAGAGGAGAGTCTTAGAGACTCAAGTGCGGGAGATCAGGAGGTAGTTAAATCAATATTTGAACTGAACTATCTACAACAAATTTACAGGATTTATACAGTGACTCCAAAAACTGTTCCAATATTTGACAATAATTCAGTGTGTGAAATGTCCTGCAACAGGATGTGGGAATTTCGCTTAGGTTGTGTGAGAACAATTAAAGTACATACTCTCGGCTACC
>JBBPTZ010001111.1:0-11786 GCA_038094315.1 Phylloporus cf. tubipes
TAGGATTTTCCCTAGTCTTGTTCTCTTGGAGTTTCCTAGCCAATCCTAGTGAGATTCCACTATCCGTCCAAGGCCTCTTACTTGATTCTAAGGGTAAGCGGTTGGTCCTGAGGGGCTAGTCGTTTCACAAACTCTCCTGTCATCAGGCCCACTAGTCTCTTTTTCTTTAGGACTTCAATATCATTTGGCAGGTCATGCCCAATACCAAGATGGGACCAGCTGATACCCTTTCCTGAAAGGATCTTGTCAACACCTCTGTGAATAACTCTAATGCTTCCATTATACCCAACCTGGTTGTTATCAATGCCCTTAACCTTGCCCTCACCCATCATATCCAGTCTTCCTCCTTATCTGATCCCCTTATACTCAAGGCCATTCATAGTGTCCAAGAGGATTCTCCCCTCTTCCCTTGCTTCACACTAGAAGACTGGACATTCAACTCCAGTCACCTATACTACAAAGGCTGCATGTATGTCCTGCCCACCAACCATTTCACTCTCCTCCATGTAGGGAACAGCAGGGGTGTGCCACATCCATGACCAGGTGTTTGCCAAAAATGGCAATGGTAAGTAGCAACCATCACAGCAACCACTACCACCACTGCATACACAATAATAATGGTGAACTAGCCACTGGACATGAACAATGATGAGTGTAAGGGCAACATGTCTGTGTGCCACAATACATCCCAGCCACTCTAGCCACTCTGGCCACTCTTCCACCATGTTAACAATGATGATGCATCCCATGCAACCCCCATTGTGTCATTGATGAGGGAGACACAACACATTGGCAACGACTGCACCACTACTGCCTCATTGTTGACAATGATGACCTGTCCCAATAGTGAGGGCACAGTGACATGGTGCCCTGGCCCCTCCCCCACCATGTCAATGATGACACATTCCATCCTGTCCACCCCCCACCATGTCATCAACAAGGACAGCATGGCATAATGGCAGTGACCACACCACCACTACTACTGCATTGTCCTTGTCAACAATGACAATGCGTCCCTATCTCATCCCCCCCACTATGTCATTATCAATGATGACATGCCCCATCCACCCCCAACCATGTCATTGATGAGGACAGCATTGCACAGTGGCAGTAACAACACCACCTCTACTGCTGCATCACCCTCATTAACAATGACATGCCCCATCCACCCCCAACCATGTCATCAGCAAGGACAGCACAGCGCAGTGGCAGTGACAATACCATACTGCTGCGTTGTCCTCATTGACAACAATGATGCATCCAGTCTGGCCCTCACTGTGTTGCTGACAACAACATTATACAGTGGCAGTGACCATGCCCACTACCACTGTGTTATTGTTGTCATTAGTGACACATCTTGGCCACCCCCCCCCCAACCAGTATTGCCACCAGCATGACAGGGGTGTGGTGAATGATGACAATGCAAAAGATGCACCAGTGCATCTTTTGTGTTGTTGTCATCTGTGCTGTCCAGTAGCTATTCATGGGTGTTTAGGATGTGGGTATCAGTACAGGTGTACATTTGTAGCACCCATGGGTACACTCACACCCCCACCACAGGTGTGGGTGTATCAACAGGTATGGGTGCAGGTGTCAGCACTGCTACCCAGGGGTACACCCATCCATTTGCCTACCTCCATGTGCTCCACAACTCCCCCACCTCTGGTCATGTGGATTGCTTTTGCATCAAAGCTCTTGTTGAATAAGATTACTGGTGGCCTGGCCTGGCCACTTTTGTTAACTCCTTCATCGCTGGATGTGTGGTTTGTCAATCATCTAAAGTCAACACTCATCCTACAGTACCTCCATTGTCACCCATCACCTCTACCACTGTTCTCCTGTTCAAACAGCTTTCTATGGATCTTATTACAGACCTCCCACCTGCCCAGGAACATGATTCCTTGTTGGTTGTGGTCAACCAAGGCCTTTTAAAGGGGTAATTCTTTGCCCTTGTTCCAAACCATTGATGCCCAGAGAGTAGCTGAAATGACTAGCCTGCTAGGACCAATCACTTACCAGAGCAAGTAGTAAGCCTAGTACTTTGAATAGGAATTGCACTAGCAATGGCTAGGAAACTCCAAGAGAACAAGACTAGGAAAAATTCTAGTGCTTGCCCTTGGCCTTTATATACACTTTCTAGTATTTACATTTGTGTGTGCTACATCTATGATATCCTGTGTCAATGAACATGAGGAGTACGCATACATCTAATAGAACTACAAGAACTAGGGTATGCACTGGTATCTGTTGTATAGCCCCAGTATTTCTGAGTCATGTTGACTGGTTCTGACTTGTGCTTCATACTCACCTTCCATATCAGGACTGATGAGTCAGCCATAAGGATTACCATGAGGCGCTTATCTGTGACATGCAGTGGCCTTGAGGTTGGTAAGGTTTGCACAGCCATGCACTGCCTGAATACAGCCAAGCACTGCCATAGGGGCTGGATAAGCACTATTTTGGCACAGGTATTTGCACAGCCTTGTACTGCCATGCATTGCCTCAGTGACTCATTTTGACTAGAGTTGGATAAGTCCTAGTTAAGGGTTAGATGTCAAGATAAGTGTAGATATTGCATAGAAAATGCAATAGAGCATGTAAAAGACCAGGAAAATTAGTGAAAAATAGGAATAAAATAGAGCAATCATAACAGTAGCTGTGCTCTTTTTCCATCATGTATTCAAATGCTTTGACCTCCACAACTCCATTATCTCCGATCATGGCCCCCAGTTTGCCTCTGCATTTGCCAAGGAACTCATCTAATGTTACATGTAGTGCTGCAAACAAAAAGATCCAGAATGTTGGAGTCACTGAGGTTCAACTTAGGTATACAGATGATGGGTCGGTTGTCGGGTCAAAGATTTACGAGGGAGGTTCACTAGGAATCGCCTAGGAACTCACAGAGCACTTCGGTAGCGTGCAGCGGCTAAGAGAAGTCCAGGGGTTGGTTCAAGACACAATACTAGATTGCAAAGATCAAGAATGAAGACTAGAGTACAGGCAGTGACAGTATAAGTACTCGACAATACATAAGCAGTAGAAGTCCGTAGAATCAGATGGAACAACTGCAGATTGGCCAATATGTATGAGTCAATGTGAATGTAGCGGCAAGACGATGCTGTCGTGAGAGAGATGGTGGAGGAGAAAAGCTGTCCATAGAACATACTGGAAGATCAAGAGCCAAGCTTGGGGCCTGTTCTGGTAGAATCTGAAGGGATGGTGTCAGGCCAGAAGGTGGGATAAAGGAGCTGCTGAGTCAGTGACACTATGAAAAGGTAATGCTCCCAATGTGGGTCGGGGTCGGAATAAGCAAAGGAAAAAAGAAAGACAGAATGATGCAACAGTACAACTGTAACACCTGACTCCTTCATTGTAATGTCCACCTCTCTACCACTTACCATTTGCAAACTGATGGCCAGACCAAACAGACCAATCAGAAGGTTGAAACATATCTTTGGATCTTTTGCAGCAATAATCCCACATCCTGGCAAGATCTCCTCACTACTGCCAAGTTCCACCGCAACTCCATGCCTCATAGCTCCACCAAAGTCTTCCCATTTTCCCTCCTTTTAGGCTATGAACCACACTTATACTCCCTACTCAGAAAGACATTTCTCCCTACCCTCAAGAAACACCTTTCTTTTCTTGACAGGGCTTGTGATAAAGCCTTTGCAGCATATGACTTTGCCCATTGGATCATGATGGAAAAATCCACCTGACACTTCTCCCCCTGAAAAGTCAGAGATAAAGTCTGGTTAAAGGCTTCTAATCTCTGCATTGCATATCCCTTCAGAAAACTCACACTCAAATATCTGGGACCCTTTAAAATTTCTCAGGTACTATCACCACTGGTCTATCACCTCCATCTGCCACCCACTTGGAAAATACATGATGTCTTCCATGCCTCACTTCTCTCACCCTATTGTGAAACCCCTGCTTTTGGTCCAAACTTCACCCAACCACCACTAAATCTTGTCAGATCTGAAGAAGAATATGAGGTAGAGAAAATCATGTCTTATTGGGGCACTTCAGGACGCCACAAGTACCTAACTGCATGGAAGGGCTATCCATTGTTGGAGAACACCTGGGAACCTGAGTCCAATCTCCACCATGCCCCCAATATCCTTTCCATTTATAAATGATCTCAAAACCTCATATAAGTCATACCTCTTTGCCTCTCCCCATCTGTATATGCCCATTCACCATGTCCTCTTCTTCCTCCACATCTTCAAACTCTTCTAGCCTCTCCTTACCCATTTGCTTGCACCCTGTCTACCTGATGCACTTGCCTGTCTGGTTTATACACCTGCTTTACACTGCTATCATTATAGATGAGTCCCTTCTCCATATTGTCGAATACTTACCCCTCTTTGAGCAAGATAAGGTTTCATAGGAGTTGGTTCAACTCTTCTTAGACATCTGCACCATCCAGATATATCATGGACAGGCCACTCCTAGCAACCTCCCTGCCTTATTTGGTATACCCATGTGCCTCCTCATTAACAACACCCCCACCCAAGTCCTCACCTTGCTCCATCTCCATAGCTTTGCCACCTTCATAGAACAGATTTCCACTTGTGCCATTTATTCCACTTTCTGTCGCATTTTCCTTAGCATGTTCCATAACGAACATGACCACTACATCCAAATTGCTTTATCTACCTCTCCTTCTCCCATACCAATCCCTGCCTCCATTTCACTCACTCCATCCCCTGAAGTATTTGTCCCTCTGCTGCCCATGTCACTTTTAGCTTGTTTTACCTCCCCTCCTCCCTCTGAGACCCCCACCACCATTGACCCTGCTGTCAATCCCTTCAGTGGTAGCCACCATGCCAATAACAATATCCAATTCATCCAAACCTGGATGGCCCATACCAAGGCCAGTGATGTGTTCTCCTCCCCTATCTGTGTTATCCCCTCCACTATCATTTATCCACCCACCTTTGCTTTAACCAAGTGCTTTTGGTGTCACCATCTGGGTCACTATCATGAGGACTTGTTAAGACTGGGTTCTCCAAGGGCAAGGGTCCAAAGTTGGGTCAGAGCAGAAGTACCAGGTAGGTACAGAGTTGTTCAGAGGGGGTAAGGACTCTTGATGCAGAACTTATGTGTCATGTCCTTGTACTTGCAGTCCTTGAAGGTTGGAGGGTCAGAGGAGAGTCCAAGGACTCAAGTGAGGAAGAGAAGAGAGAATTCAGAGAAGTCTAAGTTGATATTCAAACTGGAGTGCTACACTGTAATTACAGGAGTTTATATACAACAGAGTAGCATTGGATTCATAAGACGGAACAGAGTATAGCCGGAGGAATGTACATTAGTAAGACAGGACAAGGGGGCTGAGTAAAACAGAGGGGAGAAAGCCAGATTACCAGAGCTATGCTGCACATAGGTCTATCAGAGGAAAACAAAAGTGGACTAATACTAAAAAGGTAACATAGACTGAAAACAGAAAACAATAGAAAACAAATGGGGTTATGGGTAGGTCCAAAGGTCATGTGACCAGAGGTTGTAGAGAAATGTCTGGAGTTCATAGGTGGATGAGTCCAGAGTTTTGGAATTGGACTTAGTTGAAAGGCAGCATATGATGGGACTGCCTTTATTATACCTGCCCTCACTATCACATATTCACCCCAGGCCATACTCAATCTACTTGGCTCCATGTGCAATGTAACATTTGCAGTTGCTGGGAACATAGCGTCAGGTTTTGTCCTGGTTACCCATGCTCACACTGCTCTCAGTTTGGGCATGTATTCATTGACTGTCCATTCAAGCACCTATCAGCAGATCAGGCCAAGGATATTTATGGAGGTAACCAATCACTTGTCTGCCCTGACAGTAACCTTTAAAGGTTTTACTAAGAGGATCAAGCCAGGGATTCAATTATTGGAAGAGGGTAATGTTATGGTTGTATTATTGCACATGTCCATTTTCCTTTTCTCTTTCACCTACAATGACCCTGACCCCTGTTGGGAACATTATATCTTTATTGTAATACTAACCCAGCAGTGTCTTTATCCTGCCTTCTGGCCTCCAGCTGTTCTTTCAGATCCTACTGGAAGGGGCCCTGGACTTGCTCCCTGATTATCTTGTATGCTTCCCATGAACAGCCTCCTTTTCTGGTTGTTTCTCTCATGATGGCCTTGTCTTCCCACTTCCTTCTCATGTTACTCATATGTATGTGTCATTCACAGTTGTTCCATGCAATTCCCTTGCATTCCTTTACTTACATACTACATGAGTACTTATACCATTGCTGCCTGTACCATAGCCCTTATTCTTGATCTTTACAATACTAGCATAGTATCTTGAACCACCTCCCAGATTTCCCTAAGTCACTGTGCACTCCTGAGTCACTCTGCATGTTCCAAGGCATTCCCCTTGTGAACCCCCTTCACTACTATCAAGAACACCTTTAGTTTGGATATTGACTACTCTTGTTGTCCCAGATCTCCTTTGTCTACACTATACGTAACACTAACATAAAGTCAGACCAGTGCTGCTCATCCATAGCAGTTGCAAATTCATGAAATGGCTGAAAATCCATTTCTCTAGAAATGTCTGAGTTGCTAACCATACTCTTCACAACTTTGTATGGGTCTCAGAAGAAGACTTCATATAAGTTGTCCATCCAAGGGGGTACATTCATATTAGGTCATTCATCAGTGTAATGCACAGTGAAATTGTTCCATTTTATATCGCCCAAGGTGATGCAGTCAATGACCTTATAGAGGTCTCTATATGTGGGGATCTGATACCTGTCACCATCACAGCCAGTAAAAAAAGCATTTCCATCTAGCTCAAACAGGGAAGCAGACCAGATATCCAGGAGCACATCTATTTGGGTACCAGGCATTTGATTTTGAGCATATAAAAAGTCAGCGAGCTCGAATTCAATCTGTTATGATTCGCCCCTTTCTTTCTCTATGCTCTTATGAACACTATTTCCTTTTCCTTACGATGACTCACTTCCCACACATTAGCCAATCTTATTCATCACTTCCTAGTCATCATTTCCCTCCATCCAGTAGTGTTTCATTCTCTACTTAGTCATATTCCTTTGATCGTGTTCTACATTGTTCTTTTTCTATCTTAATGACAGTTTCCTTTCACATCCTTGGTCCATGCACATTTCCCCTACCACTTAAATACTAGTCACACACACATGTACACCCTAAGCTATTTCTTCTTGGCAATACACCAAGCTGATTGCCTACCACAAGTTTGTCTTGTTGTTCACCTAGCCAACCTCCTCAACTTTTTGCCTTCTCACAACTACCTCACTGCACTTCAACTCTAGCCAGACTTATGCCTCTAGACCTTCCTGCATCCAGTCAAGCTTATGCTTTTGACAATGACGTCTTGTTAGCCCAAGACTACACTCGCCCCTATCCGGGTCAAGCATAACACAATCCAGTTTCAAAAGGGTGGCCAGTCTTCATTGGACAAGATAGAAGATAGAGGGGGTAGGATGCCTTCTGGTAGAGAGACACCATCTGCATCACATGGGCAACCTATGAAGATTTTTTTTCTTAGTTAGATGGTGGGAAAACATGTTTATACTGACCAGTAAGGAATGGGTGATAATTGTAGTAGAGTTTCTTCCCTGGATCAACAAATTCCACAGGTAGTTGAGGGGAGCAGGCTTGGTTGTTCTCATGACTTGAAGACAACTCTATCATCAGCAGGAAGGATGTCCAAGTTTGCATTATCCCTGGTGAGATTAGCTTGTGGTTCATCTAAGTTCTACTAGTGGTCTGGATTATCTGGGTCACCAGAGGAATCTCTGTCTTTCAAGTTTGGCAGTGGACTGCACAGGCAGTTGATGACCAGATGGATTACATTTAGATGCTGGGTGGGGAGTCAGACCATTTGAGGGTGCATTTCAAAGCCAGAACTGAAGGTCAGGGAGGCATGCATGAAGAAGTCCAGGCACTGTAAGCAACATAACATAAGTTACATTCTCCCTAGGAACTAGCTTGTTCTTTTACCTGAACACCCACCATCATTTCAAGAAAAATTTAACCCCATCTTCAATTGCCCCCATGTTATCCTCTTCTTAGCCAACTCAAATGACTATGCATCCAATGAACCCCCAGAAGCATACACTAGCTAAAAAAAAAAGACAATAACCATATAGAGACTGAAAAGGCAGCAAAAGCAGCAGCCACAAAGTTGGCCATAGAGTAGATGGGCAAATTGGAGGGCAAGATGGCCACTGAGCAAGCTATGGCAATGGTGCCAGTTAAGCCAGTTCATCCCCAGGCTAAGAAGGTCACCAATAAGAGAAATACTAAAGGAAAGAAAAGTAAAGGTTGGTCAGTGTTACTATTGGTGTTACAACTCTTTTTTTTTCCTTAATATGCTTGTCTTCCAAGTATTACTTAGCCCATTCCAGCGATGCATTGGATGCTTATTTCTTTCAGCTGGTTACTACTATACCTGTTTTCCCTATCACCCAATAGCCATTTGCCCAGTAACTGGCCTCTTTCTATTTGCTCTCATTTATCTCTTATCTCTGATGCTTCATCATGAATGTTCCACAACATTCTATGACTTTCTACTTCTGCTTATGTCATCTTTGTTCCCCTTAGTATATAAACCTGCCTGTTCTGTTGTTACAACTCGCCCCTTTTCTTCATTTTCTTCTCGTGGACACCGTTTCCTTTCTACTACAATGACTCCCTTCCTACACATCAGCTGATATTACTCATCACTTACTAGTCATCGTTTCCTCCCACCCACTAGCATTTCCCCTCTTCACTTAGTCATATTTCTTTGACGTTGTTCCACAACGTTCTTTTCCTATCTTGATGATAGTTTCCTTTCTTACACTTGGTCCATGTGCTTTTCCCTTCTCTTTAAATATGGGTCGCACACACATGTATATCCTAAGCTATTTCTCCTTGACAATACATCAAGTAGATTGCCTACTTTGGGTCTGTCTCATCATTCGCCTAGCCAACCTTCTCGACCTCCTCTTCTCTTGTCCTCAACAGTCTTTGCTCCAAACTCTAGTCAGGCCTACACCTCTAGACGTTTCCATGTTCAGTCAAACTTACGTTTCTGGCAATGTCATCTCACTAGTCAAGGCTGTGCTTGCCTCTACCCAGGTCAAGCATAACACCTGTACTATAGTTTCTCATGCTTGTCTTTCCTAAACTACCACCTGGAATCCAAGCCCCTTTGTCTTGCTCCTTAGCCACACTAAGGTCTTGTCCTTTCTTGGTCTTAAGCCCACCATCAAGTGGCTTTTGTATTGCTTCGACTGTTGTCATTGCGCAATACCCCTTAGCCCCTTGATACCTCAACATCCTTGAGGTTACCTCATCTCCCTGTGTATTGCAACAGACGTATGTCACCAGGAAATCCCTAGGACCCTTGTTCCCTTCATTCCTCGCACTCCAGGTCTCTTAGGACTACACTAGCCCCTTCCCGGATCTATCATAACAATTGGGCAATTCAGTCCACAAATAACTCACTACATTTAAGCCAAGGAATGCATGAATGAAGATACCAGTGATCTGGGGGATAAAGGCTCAAACACTAAAAATGTAGCAGATGGTAAGTATATACTAAATAGATTTGCATTATGAGGCATATTCACCAAGATTTAAAGACAAGGGACAAGTTGAAAGCTAGACCTAAGGAAGGTGGTAAGCATCACTCAGCAGAAGTCCTATCAGAGATTAAAAATACAAACCCAGCCCTGTGAAAAGCTATCAAGGAAAGTCATGCCCTCTTAGCTGAAATAGCAGTAACAAAGCCATCAAAAGCAGGCTTGCCTAGTACATGTGCCAGCCATGGTGGTGGAAACACTTGCCTAGCTAATCCCAAGAACAGGTATAAGAATATTTTTCTCACAGAAACCATATATTGTTACTTACTGAAGCAATACTTTTCTCCTTGAATATCACTTAGGACAGCACCTCATCAGAAAGCAAATTTGCACTAGCAGGATAAATCAAGAACTGGGCAGCATTAGTTGACAAGAGTAGCAAGCCAAAGGGTCACCAACACATGGTAAGCAAGACACTGGTCAATCAGTCCAGCTTGGCAGTGATGGTAGGTTAGTCTTCAAGTCATAGTTTTCAGCTATATTTCTGAACCTGATATAATCTTAGTCGATCCAAATAACAATGCAGAAAGTGTACCACAAGAAATGAAGAAGTTGGTTGGTAATTTTGGTGACAGCCTTGAAGATGACAACACTGAGGTCATGTCCTGTGCTATGGTAAGTGTCAATGAAATTAAAGAACATATTACTGACCTACTACTATATACAAATGTCAGAATATACTTTTGATTATGTGCAGCACTGTTAAACTCGGATCCTCCTGGAGGGAAGTCCAGAGTTTTGGAGGGTCAGAGGTACCGAGGGTATGGGGCAAGTCGGAGGGGGGCGAGGACTCTTGGCGCAGGACTTATGTGTCACGCCCTTATACTCGCAGTCCTCGGGGTCGGAGGTCAGAGAGAAGAGTCTGAGAGACTCAAGTCCGGGAAGACAGGAGGTAGTTAATTCGATATTCGAACTGAAGTATCTACAATGAATTTACAGAGTTTATATACTAACAGAGTTGCACCAGATTCATAAGCCGGAACGGAGGGTTACCGGAGTATTACAAATGTTAGTAAGACGGAACAAGGGAATGAGTAAGACGGGAATGTATATACTGGAGTACCGGAGCTGTGCAAAGCACAGGTCTATCGGAAGGAACAAGAAGTGAAACTAATACAAATGGAGTAAGTAAGAACAAGGATGTACAAAAGAGGAACGGGAATGGTCTGAAGGTCAGGTGACCAGAGGATAGGAGAAATCACACCAGAGTTGGTGTGGAGTTGAGGAGCGGAGACCAGAGTTGGACTTGTAGAAAGTGGCATATAACAAGCACACAAGTTCTGGAGGGCAAACCAGGTGAACCAACTATTGTAAACCTCAAAAGGAAATGCCCAGACAAGAACTCAGAGGTCTTATCATCTGAATTAGAAGATAAAGCAGGCCCTAGGAGTGAGAGGAAACTACTTGCAGGACTGGACCAGATGGATATATACCTTTGCTATGTGTTGTTGCAATCACACTCTTTTGGAACCAGACATTAGTTACAGATTCTTCAGTATTATCTGAGAAAATGCTAGAACTCAATATGTTCACATCCACATCTGTTCATATCAGTCACTCTAATTCAGAACTAGGCCACACCAATCCAGGGGAGAAAAAAAAAGCAATCACTAGCTACTACTCAATCCTTGCTCACATATCATATTTTTAGTGTCCTGAAATTCATCATCTCAGAAGTTGTCACAGAGCTCAGCTATGCCAGGTAGGTAAATTTACATCTATTGTCTGATTTTGCTAATTTGGGCCTTGCTTTGTGACCTCAAGGCTATATTCACTCTGGTGCAAGTACTTCTACAACTGCCAACTTTCCTGTTGAGTGGTTCAAATAGGAGAAATGGAAAGCAAAGATTGTTACAATCACCTTGTTTCCCCCCCTTTTCCTAAGTCAATGCGGTTCAATGCGGTTTAATCTAGTACAGTCCAGTCAATACACTTCAATCTGATGCAATCCGGTCTAACGGTTTCAATCCTGTCCAATCAGATTCAATCCAGTCAATGCGAGTCAATGCGAGTCAATGCGAGTCAATCCTGTCCAATCAGATGCAATCCAGTCAATGCGAGTCAATGCGAGTCAATCCTGTCCAATCAAATTCAATCCATTCAATCTGCATAGGCAGTACAAGGCAATACAAACCTATTCAACCTTATGACTAAACACAGCCCCTTGAAT
>JBBPTZ010001112.1:0-11782 GCA_038094315.1 Phylloporus cf. tubipes
CTTGCTCGCGCAGGAACTCATCGCGATGACTATTAGCGACGATCAGATTATATACATAGCTGACTGCGAGACATCCGCTGAGATGTGGCGAGAGCTCCGTACCATACACGAACCCCAAGGATACTACTACCAAGGAGCGATGTACGACACCCAGGCCGACGCCCGTCGGCGGCGGCGGTCCAGGCATGGAAAAACGTTTCCGCGATCCGATTGTTATTACCTACGCATCTGAGACGTTCACCATGGATAGTAGTACTCGACTCTGACGCGTACAAATAGATCAAAGAACAATAAGCACGATGGTCTGCCATTCGAATCAACAAAGTATACGTTGTTGCACACCTCGACTTCCGTGATTCATACCCAAACCGAGATTCAAGGAACGCACCACAACCAGTCATCTATCTAATCGTACACAATCCAGTCGTCTAGCATCTCCAAAAAAAAAGAGAGAAAGAGAAAAATGAGTCCGAGGGAAAAAAAAAGCCTCCGATGCATTCTAGTAATCCTATGAAATACAGCGTCAATGTGTAAAGAAAAAAAAAACCCCTCCATTCCACGCAACGATCTATTGCGGTAAAGAAAGCGTTCTGATCCAGCAAATGAGATAAAAAGTACGAGCAGGAGGAAAAGAAAAAGACACTTCGTGACCCCTCAGAGCGACTCGAGATGACGACACGCGCGATCGAGCTGTACCGACGTCTCCTTCACCTAACACCCCCATTCACGTCAGCGACAGAAAAAAGAAAAAGAAATAAACGACTCACGCGTTCCCTCGAAAACGGTTCAAAGTGGTGCCCAGGGACGTCCCACACCGGAACAGCACGTCCGACCAACCTCTCCCAAGGTCCAACGATCCGCCTCCCGTCGTCGTCGTCATCCTTGCGTTCACGAAACCACGCAGGGACGTCCTCGGGCAACATACCCTCTGGACGGTACCCCGTCGTGCACCGCAGAAACGCAATCGGGACCTCGTGGATGGCGTCACCCCTTGTAGGGCTGTACCTACTCAACAGCGTCGTGCTGTGTCGGAATTGGCGCCCAACGAGCGCGGTCATCGACGCGTCGGTCGTCTGTTCTGGTTCTTCATCTGGGTCCTGGGCTTGAATCGGATAAAGGAGACGGTCGATGAGCGCGTCGGACAATAGAGCCGGTGCAGAGGGCGAGGGCGAATCGATCAACACGACACCGGTCACGTTGACACCACGCGCAGCGAGAATCCGTGCAATCTCAAACGCCAACACGCCTCCAAACGACCAACCTACAAAGAGGGAGAGGGGATGACACCACATCGAATGACGACAAACAGAAAAAAACGAACCTCCAAGTATCACCGCCTCACGGGCGTGTCCCTCGATCGTTTGTGCGTACGCCAGTGCCATGTCCTCGAGCGTCTCCCAAGGCTCGTCACAAAAGAAACGTGGGTTGCCGAGTCCCCATACGTCGCGGTGCAGGGGCAGCAGCCGCTCGTAATGACTCACGAGTCCACTCCCGTCGTGCACGAGATAAAGCGGCGCATGTCGACTCTCTGGGCTCCGCTGCAACGAAACGATCGCGACGTCGTCGTCGTCACACGTCCGAGTCCAGCACTTGTCGTCCAAGGCCTCCCCTTCCTCTACCTCCGCCAGAAAATCACACAACGCAGAGAGCGTGGGACACCGGGAAAAGACATCATGCGGGATCGGTCTGTTCAACGCGACCCGCAACGCCTGCTGCGCCTCGATAGACCCCAACGAGTCCAAACCCAGAGACCCAAATTCCACGTCGTCCTTGACCTCTTCGCCATCCACGATCCCCAACACCTCTGCCATGATCCCACGAACGCGGCTCGCGTCTACAGCGCCCGCAAGGTGCATCTTAAACACATCTCCTCCCTCGGAGACCAGGGTTTGCGGCGACGTCGGCCCACTACAGCTTGTGTAAACCGCCTCCGCGTCCACGTCCACCTTGTCCTTGTCGGCACCAGGACTGACACCGCAGAACACAGTGCTGAGCGTGTTGGACCGTGACCTGCCAAAGATGACGCTCCGCGGCGACGCGGGCGTGACAATCGAATTCGAATCCGTACGCGTGCGACACCGAATTCTGCCTGGATCCGCCGCGATCGCCAGGCCGCGATGCAGGCTCGCCAAGCGAACTTTTCTGAACTGCGCGCCCCCGAGGTGTGCTACGACCACAGGTGGGTCGCATTCTTGGACGGCAATAATGTCCGCGGTGACAAAGTCCCGAGAGGAGGTCCAGTTGTTGGTGCAGTAGACGGTGTAAGGCTGCCTGTCGTCGAGGCGATCGCGGAGGACCTTGAGCAGGCGCACACCGCTGCATATATACGCGTCCGAGACGTCGCCTCGCAAGTTGACCATGAACCCCGCCGTGTGAAGCATCGTATCGAGAAAGACGGCTTGTGCGCACAGTGGGCCTGAAAGCGAGATACGCGCAACGCCTGACGCCCCGTCCCCACTGACGGTGAGAGATTCGATCGTGTGATAGTCCCTGGCGTACTCCACGACCCGAGGAAAGACCACCTCGTACGCAGCATGCGTGTTAAACACCTCTGGGGTTTGATCCTGGCACGCACGCACATCTGCACGCCGTGCGATGCCAGCGCGTTCGAGCGCCAGATTCGCCGTCGTCTCTCGAACGGAAGAAAATCGCACATCGCCATGCACGTGGACGTGTTCCTCGCGCGACGACTCGAGCCGCGACGTGATACTAAACGAACCCGTCCCGTCCTCGTGAACGGTGACGTGCGTACGAACGACCAGTCGGACCTCCAGACGAAGTACGAGCGGCCGAGAAAACTCGACAGCGCGCAACACCGGCATGCACCTCCCGAAATCCAACGCCATGTAGCGCTGCGCGATGATGGCGCCAGCGAGCGCTTGTTCGAGGTACACGGACGCGGGACACAGTGCGTAGCCCCCGACTTTGTGCCCTTGTATGTAGCTCGCCAGACAGCCGATTGGGGTTTCAAAGATCGCCGCGTTACCATTCTGTCGAGACGGGTATTGGGACCAGGTAGACAACATTGGGTGGTCGGGAACGTGACGATGGAGTGTCGGCTCTGACACGGCGTGAACCGCACGATGGGTGTAGGGAATCAGGAATCGTTGCGCATCGAACGGATAAGACGGCAAGTCGACGCAAGAGCAAGTAGGTTGTTCGTCAAAGACGCGTCGCCAATCTACGGGAACGGAGGTCCGGTACAGTTGGGCCAAGCTGCTCGTCAACGTATCCCATGACGGCGCACCTTTGAGCATGGACGGCAGACACAAGACGTCCCGGGACGACGACAGCGTCGCCTCAATCATGGGCAAACAGATCGCATGCGGCCCAACGTCGATCCACGCCTCGATCTGGGTCGGATCCATGTATTGTTCGAGTTCCCGTAGACCCTTGGCAAACAGGACGGGCTGGCGACAGTGCTTTGAAAAGTAGTCGGTTTGGAATGCCAGACCGTCACCAACAGGTACGACAGACCCGTACACGTTGGACGCGATGGGGATGGACGGCGGATGTACCGGGAGTGTCGCGACGTGCTCCCTGAGGTCGTCCAAGATGGGATCCACAGCAGAAGAATGGAAACCGAGAGGAACCTGCAGAGGAACCGTCTTGCACCCAAAAATGGACGTCAGGTGGGTCGCTAGCGCGCGCAGTTCCTCGACGGGCCCCGAGAGCACACAAGAAGACTCCGTGTTCACGCACGCAATGGTCACATTTGACCATGACGCGTCGGTCGTCAGAATCTCCCGTAGCTGCGCGGAAGCAAGGTTGACGAAATGCATCCCAGTTTTTCCGATCGCGCACGCCCGAGACATTAAACGCGCCCTCTTCGCCACGATGGAGAGCGCAGTCTCGATCGACAGAACGCCGGCTGTCACCATCGCAGCGTACTCTCCTAGACTGAAACCAACATAGGTCGACATACAATAAAGGCATTTCGACAACCCACCTTTGCCCAACAACGCCGGCCGGAACTACCCCCCAGTGCTTCCATAATGTCGCAAGCGCGAATTCCACAGCAAGTATCGCGCACGGATACGCCTCGAACGCCTCGTCTTCGGCAAAGACGTAGTCAGAAGCCTCGGAAGAGATGATGGAAAGGACGCCGGGATACCCGAGAGAAAGCAGACAACGTTGACAGCGATCGATGCAGTTTTTAAAGACCGTCGACGTGGCGTAAAGGGAACCACCGATATCGAGATGTTGACTTCCCTGTCCAGAGAACACGAAGATCACGTGACCTCCTCCACCCTGTCGAGGTTCAACGCAGGTAACCGGCGCCGTGCTGAGAGCATCAACGAGCTGGTCCTTGTCCTTCGCAGTCACAGTCAGTCGGAATGGGTAGCGTTGACGACGGGCGGTAGCCGTGTAGGCGATATCGCCAGGGCGTGCGGAGCAGTTCCGAGCGTCGCCGAGCCACGTCACATATCGCGACCGCAGAGCTTCAAGCGCCTCGGCCGACTTTGCTGAGATGCCGACCACGAAAGACGACGTTCCCGCGGGTGGACGACCAGGCTTGACGTATTCCTCGAGGATCAACGCGCCGTTCGAACCTGCCGCGCCAAAGTTGTTGAGCACAGCAACTCGAGGAGCGGATCCAGCGCGCCACGGAACCGAAAACGTATCAATGACCGTGTTGTCAACGTCCAAAGGTGCGATGAGTGGATGAAGTGTCTTTAACGAGATCTGAGCTGGAATGACGTTTCGTTGTAGCATGAGCAAAAGCTTGCAGAGCCCTACAGCCCCAGACGCCGCTTCGAGGTGACCAATGTTACCCTTTATCGACGTGACGTGGAGAGGATTGTCGCGCGTTCGTCCCTGGGAAAGAACCGAACGAATGCTCGCCAGCTCGCAAGAGTCCCCAGCTTCAGTGCCAGTACCGTGTGCTTCGACGACGCTGACCCGAGTCGGACAGATCCCAGAATTCTCGAGGAGGGACTTGAGGAGATCGGCCTGCGTAGGACCGTGGGGGTGAGTGATCGACGACGCCAGACCACTCTGATTGACTTCGACGCCTCGAATGACACCCAGGATAGTGTCGTTCTCCGCAACAGCGTCGCTCAGCCGCTTCAAGACGAACAGGCAACATCCCTCCCCTCTCGAATACCCGTCTGCGGATGCGTCAAAGCTCTTACATTGACCCGAGGGGCTCAAAAAGTGTCCCCGCTCGAGGCCAACGAACATCTGTATCACACGTTACTCTGATGCCCATCTAATGACGCGTAACGCACGTACGTTTGGACTGGTTATGATGTTAACGCCACCCGCGAGAGCCGCATTGCAATCTTTGGTCATCAACGCTCTACATGCTTGATGGATGGCCACGATGGAAGACGAGCATGCAGTATCCACCACGACCGAAGGTCCACCAAACTGCATGGCATACGAAATGCGACCGCTCAAGAACGCCTTCAACGTCCCTAGAGATAACGTCGGCCTCAATCCTCTGAAAATGCCAATCAGAAAGACCCACCCGTGCTATAATAAATGTCAATGTCGTCGCCGAGATTTTCCGCATAGTCGTGCGTCGCCGCGCCAATGTAACACCCGAACGTGTCCCGTCGAAAACAAGGCGTTGCGTCAGGAACATACCCCGCACTCTCGAGCGCCTCGTGAGCCGTATGTAGGAGTACGCGCTGTTGAGGGTCCATACACCTCGCCTCCCTCGGAGAGATCTTGAAAAATCTGTGATCGAAATCGGCAAAATCAGCCATAAAATTGCCCGTGTCGACCGCGCCGACGCCATACAATGGCACTTGGAAACGATCGTCTGGAATCTAACGTGGATCCATCCCGTCATCTCCGATGTCGCGCGTATATTCAACCACGCTCACCTTTGACACGGTATTGATACCGCTTTCTAGGATGTCCCATAGCTGAGCGGCGTTGACGGCGCCGGGCGTATGAGCTGCCATGCCAATGATAGCGATAGGCTCCTGTTTTGCAGGGGTGGAAACGGCGTCTCCACGTGCATCCAACGTCGCGTCGACGCAACGCAGTACACATTCAGGCACGGCCCTCTCCAGAGCTCGGAGGGCGCTCAATCCGGGACCAATATTGATAGCCAAAAGTTCCACGTCGTGTGGGACGACAAACGCCACCTTCTTTGCAACGAGATCCCAGTTCACGGGGTGAACAAGCACCATGTCGAGAACCAGGCCGACGAGCGAGGAGGGGTGATCGGAACGAGGCTGGACGACGTCTCCAGACGACGTCGATCTCAGAGGGCAGAGGAGATCTTTGAAATCGGGAAATCGAATGTCCCGCTCGACAACGTCTGCCAAAATGCGGTCGCGCGTATGTGGGAGGTGGAGGTCCGAGTGATAGAGTGCGTCGACCGTCGTAGGATGCACTGTGCAATGCCGAGATACGAACGTGGAGAACCTGACGAGCATGTCCGGACGACCCGAAACGGACACGTTCTTCTCGTCGAGAACCGCAGTGACGCAAAGGGATGGGACACGACAGCAGACACCAACCTTTTTCTCGAATCGCGTAATATGCTGCTCGACATCGGCTTTGGTCAGACCGAGGCATACCACACTCCACGGAAGGGTAGGATCGACAGGCTTTTCCTTGAGAAATCTTCTCGTAAACTGCAAGACGCGTAGGGAAAGCCAAAATGCGAAGCGAAACACTTGGACTGCGTTGGTGATATAAGAAAGGGGATTCCGAGACGCAGCAACGACGCAAGCAGGGAATATTCCAGACGATAGACCGAGAACGCCGACGGTGTGATCATTGTTGGTTTTGAGAAGATCGAAAAACGAGCGAGAGGTGGATTGAACATAGGATTGATAACGTAGTGTCTGTGCGAGAAAGAGAGAGATTCCAGAGATGATGTGATTTCTAGTATGCTTGGGATCGGGTATAAGCAATCGACGGGGTTCGTCGAAATCGGAGGGACATATGCCACTCTGATCGAGTTCTTCCGGGGTCAATGCTGCGAGTTCCGAGAGAAAGACATCGAGGCATGATGAAAGGAGGAGAGAACCTATCGGGGTGTCGGCGTCGCGGACTGCCTGGTCTGCGGCCTGTGTCAGGCTCGATTGCGTTGTTCCTTGACCTGCAAAGACGGGAATAACGACAGGGGTACGAGACCGACTACTAACTCATCAGCGATAGACAACGCGTCAATGAATCGTCATTGCCCACCTCGAGGACGCCATGGTGCGATGGGATGAAAAAGGGAGTTTTGGTAGGGCCAAGGCAAGTTCGGATGGCCACTAAAATAGTGGGCAAATGGCAGCCCCGAGGAAAGCGAGCGACTTTTCCCGCTTCTACTTCGAATGGACGACTGGTCCAGTCTCCTGCTGTTACATAACTTCCAAAGATGATAAAGTTACTAGATTACTGCGCTTCCTCTGCAACATGAACGTTCCTGACAGTCAGAAGTAGTAACGTCCCATCTCATGCACGTCGTCTCCGCGAACAAACCTGGATGTCAGAGGGGGACATGACTTGACGAAATCGCCCGTCTGGATGGTGGCGCAACCGAGTGGAACAAATCTTGTAGCACAGACGCCCACGTCAGCGATCTGTTGCGCTGATGGTTCCTAGGCAGAAGCCGTAGCGACATAAACATCAAAAAGTTTCCCAGAAGCGGTCAAACCTACGCGATTCCTGGAAGTTTGATCGCCTTTGTTCCATAGTGGCCGCTATCTGAGAACCTGGCTTGTAATCTGCTCGTCAATCAGCGAGGCTCGGGTGCGCACGCCGGCTCGTCCATGCATCCGGCCCGCGACTACCTGACTCGACGTCCGAGTCGAGCAGAGAGGTACATGGAAAGAGGTCTTCTATTCTTCGTTCGAACCATCCGAAGTCAGACTCCAATTCTCGATTTTGCGAGCCTCAATGTCAGTTGCCTTGGCGGAAATGCTCCAAACATCAGCCGAAGTCGTTCACTTATGTAAGTCAGCGACACGGTTCCGACTGCGTAACTTGGATCAATGATAGGGAAATGTTCGAGCACAGTCCCTCCTTTGACCATCGACTCACCATGGGCGGTAGGCGCTGATACCCGATCACACCGGAGGATGATAGGTTTCACGACACAAATATTCATGTTCCGGTGGTGCCCACAAGGGATACGTACATGTCTTCCAGAAGATACTCCCGATTGAACCCAGCACTTGATTTACTCCCATTCGGAGTCATCGTTGACTTTCACGCCTAACGGACATGATCAGCGAGGCCCCGTCTTCATGTTAGCACTGCTCACCGGGTACCGGTCGACGGACTCGACTTCATCGCAACCGTCTTCCGCTTTCGACTGATAGACAAGTCGAGTAGAAGGGAAGGAAATCCAGGAGCCCGTTTTTCAGGCTGTTCGGCCGAATCGGTCGGGACATCTCGTCACTAGCCGAGCCAAGGTGTTTACCGCCGATCACGGGACCTCTCGTAAAGAAGACTCGACTTGATGGAAAAAACAGCACCGTCAGGGAACAAGGAATTCGTTCAAGCCGGGCACCCGAACATTTGGTGCGAACGTTTCGTCCCCAATGAAGCGGGGACTTGGATGCAGTGATTTGGTATACAAGTATCCGAGGCGTCAAATCGATTAGGCCACGAATTGAGCGACTATTTTGGGGAGCTTGTGGACGAAATAACGAGTACTTCAACTTGTGGTCCGAACTCGAACCTTGAGTTGAACTTGACTCCATCATCGTGCCAACTTGAATTAGCTCGGCACTGGCATGTTGACCGCCGAAAGTTTGCCAAACCATTACGAACACCGTTCGGCTATTGGCATGACTCAATTTGAGGCGTGTGTTCGGAACGGCATGGAGCACCCAGCGCTTGTTCTTCGCCTCCCCCTGCCTGCCCACACTCTGATGGAAATTTTGTAGGGAAAAACTTCATCAAAGGTAGTGTTGTTTCGGAGCTCGCGGAAATACCAGTTGCTGACGACTAGTATTAGCTAGGCAGCACTACTGGTATTCGGGAATTTGTCAGCTTGCACGGGAGCCGACAATGAAACTCGGCGAAAGCTGTCTTCACTGCTTGGTGGGTCTTTCGTTTGGTATTCTTTCGTTCGTGACTGGAACATGACATTGCCGCTGCCCGCTGTCGCATGAAGCGTTTGCCAGATTTCACGAACATCATGACTGAATGCCCACTCGATCATCTTGTCAGTTTACCCTCGCAGGACGTGGAGGACTTGGCCTCTCGCCGTGCTCAGCTCTCGGTCAGGGGTAGACGAGTTCTCGACCGTCTGCTCGCGCTGCTGCCATACCATCTCAATGATTCCCAACCGGCGTCGCGTACACTCCCATTCCCAGCTACGCTTCTCTTTTCCATATGCGACACTCTCCAACTCGACCATTCCGACAGTTCCGCTGATGCCTTCGTTTTACCCTCGGTGTTGAGTAAGCTACGAGATTGGAGACTCCTCGATCCAGATTGTCGGTGTAGTTCCGAAGGCGTCTCCAAACTCGCCCTTGACCTGGCGGGCATCACAGACGAGGCTCGCGCTTCCAATGCCAAGCGTCCGTCTCGCGTTCCCCTGAGGATGAAGTGGGTCAGCTCAGATTCGCCCTACGAGAGCCAAGACCGAGAATCACACACGTCACTACCCCCATCACCATCGTCATCTCGGTCCGGCGTGCTCGATTCGGCGCGGGAGTGCGCACATGTTCTTCCTGACCTAGACGAATGTCGTTCTGATGCTGGGTATGAATCTTGGCAGGTTGGCAGGCTAGATATGCCGGACGCCGAGGAGGCTAGGGTCGTCGTGTCGCGACGACATCATTCCGTGTCCGGGTTCCGCAGTGGCTGCTCGGCGTGCCGCCACCTTCGACTCTCCGGACCTTCTACCCCTCCCAGCATACAGATGTCGTCCGTACCATTCAGCAAGTTTGACACGAACATCGTCTCGTCTCCCAGATACACGCGGCCGAGCATCCACCACTGTCCGACGAAGAAGCCGAAACGGGAAAAACACAAGTACTCACACTCCTTTTCCCACCCTGCGCGCGTCGACGAAAACGAACCTCCGTTTCCCAAACTCATCGGCGTCCCACTGCAAACCACCGGCATCTCGTTCCCGCGCCAGCGTACTACACATTCCCCACGTATATCGAACGTCCCTCTGTCGAGGGACCCGAGTTCTTCTGTGCAACGGCGCTACGAGCCGGGTCGTCTTCCGAATCGCGTTCGCGAAGGCAGTGATAAGCACACGACCAGTCACCGCATCGCTTCTGTTGATCTTGGGTTGTCGATGGTCACCGACCCCCGTGCTTCTCCAAACGATCTTCGCCCGACCGCGCCGACGCGCGCACAGAGTTTCTCTTGTACGCCGGCGAACAATACAAGTGTTGGGCTCGGAAGCGTCGGTGCTTCTTGGGGGCCGAAATGCGCGTCGAACATGGGAGGGTCTCGATCGGGCAAGCGACTTCCATTTTGGAGTCAGACCCGTCGTTCTTCCTCTTCCGCCACTACCGCCACTACCATCCACAACAACAACGCCACCACCACCACGACGGGGACCGCTACCACGTCTTCTGTGAAACCCACCGGTCCGTCGTCCCCGTCTCCCGCGAAGCCAAGTCTCGCGAACCTGTACCCATTCGGTACGCGTTTGCGACCGTCGAGCACGTGTACGCCCCAACGAATGCCGAGCGATATAAAACACCGCGATCGTCGCTCGGTATCCGCGCAGACGCACAAGAACGCGCTGAGCGTCGGCGCACTTCCCCTGTCGCCTCTGATTTCCGCGCGGAAATGGCAGGTATAGCTAGTAATCAATAGCGTACGGACTGCATCCCGTTTTTTTAATCGATAATCGCTGTTCCTTGATTGTGTCTAGTTTTTAGTTTTTGCGATTTTGCGATCCCTGTGTATGCGACGACGAGCACGACATGTTTTTTAGATGATTTAGATCTCTTTTGCCGTTTCGACGTTTGGTCGTTTGCATTGTTGACGATATCGAGCCGATGGTTTTATGTTCAAATGTCCTCATGAATCTCTTTTCTCTTCCTTTGCACGATAGCATCTACGTTATTCCTGTCCTCCGACTGAGCAATTTCATGTGCGCAATAGATTGTTCCGATCGAACATGGATCTCACGACCAGAAAATATAAAAGAGTGGATTGTGTTGCCAGCAAGTTATCGTTATCATGGATATGTACATAGCGCGATCCGGGGTGCTGGTGAAACGCGACGTGCGTATATGTAGCGTAATAAATAGTTATCGTAAATGAAGATCAGATCAGAAAAAAAGAAACGAGCGTGAAGCAATCCATCCATCGGATTTTAGTCAACAAGAAGAAAAAAAACAGAAATGAAATCATGGCAGGCCACCGTGACGCTCTCACTTCAAACCCCCCTTCCCAACTTCCGCGCGTCCTTTTTCGGCGGGGAAAAACCAGTCGTCGGATCGACGGGATGACCGAATACGACCCTCTGGGCGCCCTCGCCGGGAGCCTTGCCCTTCCGGAGTCGATCGAGCAGCCCGGGTTTCGAAAGCTTGATGTTCTCCGTCGAAGGGACGCGTCGAACGCGACGCATCGGGAACTCTTCCTCGCTGTCGTCGTCAAAGGGGACGACGTCGAGCGCGATTTGTGGATAGGGATGGGGGTGGGGCTCGGGATGGCCGCCCGGGATTGGTGGAGCCGGGTTCTGAACGCCTGGTGCACATCCTGGATAGGTCGGACCTGCTCCCAGGGGCGTATTCGTCATGGGCATCGGCGTCGGTGGCGCGAATCGGTGCGCGAAATGACGTTGCTCAAACGCTGACCTCGTTCGTCGGTCCAAGATCATCGGAACGCCCGCTTCGAAATG
>JBBPTZ010001113.1:0-11779 GCA_038094315.1 Phylloporus cf. tubipes
GTGTGAAGGTCAGAATTTGCCAAATAATGTTTAGAAATGTATGAGCTGTGACTGGGACATATAAGCCAAGGAGGTCTTTGCCAATAAATGCAAAGAGGAAAATTCTGTTCATTCAAATATGCATGAGTATCATGTAAGTCAAATGAGCAGCAGCAAATGACATGAGGACCTACATAATGAAGTATAGAAGGCCTTGATTGACAATAAGTTCCATGAACTTATTGGGCTTCCATGTTCCTACTGCCTTATATTGGGAGTATGATTGACTGAAAGCTTGAGAGAGGGCCAGTGTGCACATGACACCATGTAGAACAATAAAGGGGATAGTAGAATACTTGATCCAGTTCAGTGTCTTGTATCCAAAATCACAAAATGATGGATAAGGCAGTGGGAAAACTATGACTTTGAAATACATAAGTGCACCATCAAAACAGGCACAACAAAGAGAATTGTGGATACATACCTGTCACTGCTCTAGGCATGGTGTACATGATGTTACTGACAATGCCAATAACCAACTCTCCTGAATAGATGAACAGAAGAAATCCAAGAATTGCTCTTGATTGGCCATACAGTGCATAGATTCGAAAGATCATCACCACTACAAGGAATTGGGTGAATCATCACACACACATGAATGCATTTGGAACTTACAGTCTGTAGCACCCTGGACACATAAACTACCCCATTGTAACACATAGAAAAACCAGATACCTGATGGAAGAGCACTCAATACCATCATGGAAATGTCTCATGTAGGGGCTTACAACTATGTAATTAATGTCAATCATCTGTTATTTCAAGAGAGTAGATGATATACATACATCTGACATATGCATACATGGTGTTAATTGGATTGTCAAGATACAATTATGAATGAACTCACTGCCAAAGAACCAGGTACAAAGATGGTTCCAGCTTGGAGTATAGTATGATTAGCCACAAAAAACTTTTAGTCCAGAGGACAATGCATACTAAGTGCACAAAGGCTTGATGATAGATCAAGTCAATACTGAGTATTAACTTTCATAAAGCAGGTGTCGCACCTGCCGGAAAGCAAGCCCAAATAGCGGACCTAGATTGGGAACCTAAATCACAAAGGGCTAGAGTGAGGGAGGATCTGCACGTACAACGAGGAATGCACACGAGACCCAGGTCCATTCCCTGTTCTGTCCCATCGTCAACATTATGTCATCGCCGTCGAGATGACTTACCCAAATATATTCGACCTAGTGCGAATCAAGTTGCAGAATTGATAGACAGTACGATAGTAAATACCTCGGATGGGAAGGTGAGCACTAAGTACTGGATGTCAGTAGTGAGTCGACGAACGTGAACTCGCAACGTACCATAGTCATACGCGATCACGGTAATTATCCCAACTAGTAGTGCTCATAAGCAAAACGAACTACTCATTATGATAAGACGTACGAGATGCGCAGCCGTTCAGACGAAAAATATCGATAACCTGTGCCAGGTCCGAAGACATGATGAGAACAGGTCGAAGTCAAAGCTTGCAGTGAGCAAAGACAGTGGAGGGAACGAGTCTAGGAAGGAGCGTATATACCCATCCCAGGTTCCTGTGGTCCGCAACATGGCGATGAATGGTAATCTATGCGGTACACTTCCATCAAGGAACCTCGTCGCATGGTGATGGTTGATTTTGTACATCGATAGGCTAATGATGAGGTTGGTACCGGTGGTTGGTGTCTGCCCCTAGTGCAAATGCGTTTCGTCAGTTGGAACGATACATACCATACTGTACCACGCTGTTGACGAACTGACTTCGAGGTCTGTATCGCTATCGTGACATCGAGTAGAGGGTGAGCACAGGAATGATCAGATTGAGTCCTTGAAAATTGCCATCACCATCATGATCATCGACGGCAAGACCCGTCGATGCAGTACGGCGAACGTGTTTCCCAGGGGAAAAAAATGGAAAAAACGTGCCGTAGAGGACTCATCTCGGTCCCCTCGCCTATCGACCGCTGTATCCAATGCACAAGTTGCATCCATTTCACGAACGACGTCGCAAGCGTCGAGGATGACTGATCGCGGAAATCAGATCGGTATGAACGTCGAAAAGAATGTGAATTTCTTTCTCTCAGGAACATCGTTGATCTCTGCACTGTAGCAAATTTCGTGCGCCTTCCATACTCATGGGCACTCGGCACTCAAGAACCGGCCTAGATACTGTCGGCTCAAACATTCGCAGATTTGTACCCGGTCCGTGTTCTCTTTCTGGGAACGCGGAGACTTGTAGTAAGTAACAACAGAACCACAGCGCAAAACAGCCAGCACGTATTTCACTTCTCCACCCTTGATTGTTGTCGCGGTGCACGCTCTTACGGAGGGTTGTGGTTCAAACGTTGAGATCTCGACACCCGCCCGGGAGCTACCGCGAAGGAGATCGCTTAGCTCGGATCTCACTACAACACTTGCAGCCACTTGGAGCGGCTGGACGTCCCTACGTGGCCGCGTTATTGTATCGACCGCACTTGATTTAGGGAATACGCACCAACAAGGATCACAGCAAACCTCATGCCAGGAAGGAGGCGGTAAGACTTGTGCCAACATCGCCATTCGTTCACCAACACCTGGTCGAGCCCGTTCAGCGCCAGATATCATGTGGTACATAAAAAACACCGTTTGTTCTTGTGGCCCGAATACAACACGCCGAAGCCATATCATTTCGCTTCCACCTCCTAGTGTGACGAGCATCCATCCCCGAGAGTCGTATTACGTGGCATCCAAAGCGACCTAGTGGTATGAGGAATGCCAGTGGATCGTCCATGATCGTGACGTCCCGAATCGCGTATTTGCCTCGGAATGCTGGCATGTTATTGACGACCAGGGCCTCGGGCTCGTGATTATGCGATACATCTGAACCGACAGCCATGGCGCGCTGTGAAGGTGCTGGTGAGACATGTCCTTTTGCTATGAAACGTTGAAGACCACTAAGATCGGCAAATACGAACCTATTGCTCGGCTCACGCTCGCTGTGTTCTTGTTGGCTTTCGCCTTGGCCCGAATTTGCATGGACTCGCTTACAGCGTACAAGGAGACCCGAGAATGGAGATCCGACCAGTAGATCAGCCTTCTCGTCGGGGAAGGCGTCCTCTACTTTGTCGCGTACGTTTCCTGTCCCTGTTCCCGACAGCAAAAAACGTCGTCACATACGGCGCAGAACACTAAACATCACGATCACGGACACCTGTTCAACAACATCAAGTTTGGCGAAGACACGCCCGGCATGTTGATGACCACGTTCTCCTTCATGCTGTTCTTCGTCCTCTCCCCTCGGTTCATCATGAGCGTGCGTGAGCTGTACTTCCAGAACATTGCCGCCGGGGAGGTCTCACAGGACTCGGGGATCGACAGCGGATTTGGAATCAGCAAAATTCAGTCTTCGCGCACGACGGTCTTGTTGTTTGGCGACGATGGGTTCGCAGACATGACGGAGGACCGTGATATGGAGATGCATTTAGTTGAGAGCAAGGGCGGGGTTGGGTGTTAACGTGGAAATTTGCGAGGATGGAGATGGGTAATGGGTTTTTTTCTTTTCGAGGAACGTATGCATTGTCCACGGAATAATTGCTCGTCGGGTCTCTCAAAGTTGCGACGGAGAATGTCTTCAAGGTGGGGCGACCATGATGCTTGCGCGACGTGAACGGAAAACCCCCATCTAACTCGGGGGATTCGGACGGGGTTGGAATCCGAAACAGTCGACCGTTGGACAACTGCGAGTTCGGAACCAATAGGCCAGCTGTGACAGTTCTCGATGAAGGCAATGCCCGGAGCGATTTGCTGAATGAATCATAAATTACTCTATTGCTGATAATGGACACAGGCACCTTGCTCTCAGCGATCCACCACTTGTATTTCATCGTCCCCCGTTGACCCTTCCTCCGCATCTCTAACCGCAAAGCGAATTCCAGACCCAGCGTTTGTCATAGTAGCATGACCCGACTGCATGCCAAACCCGGTGTCGATACCTCTCTCGGCCGTCTGAGCATACAGTTCTCTTATGCTCAAGATGAACCGGGGGCTCAGTGTGAAGATCAGAATTTGCCAAGTATTAGCAAGAACCACATGGGCTGTGTCTGGGACATTAAAGCTGAAGAGGTCTTTGCTAATAATTGCATAGAGGAAGAATCTAATTCATTCAAATACCCATGAGCATCATTTATATTGAATGAGCAGCAGATGACATGAAAAACCTACACAGTGAAGAATAGAGTGCCTTGATTGACAATAAGTTCAATGAACTTATTGGGCTTCCATGTCCCTACTGCCTTGTGTTGGTGGTATGATTGTCTGAAAGCTTGAAAGAGGGCCAGTGTGCACATGACACCATGTAGAACAATAAAAGGGATAGTAGAATACTTGGCCCAGCTCACTGTGTTGTATTCAAAACCACACAGTGATGGATAAGGTGCTGGAGTATCTATGACTTTGGAATAAGTGCACCATCAGAACAAGTGCAATAAACAGAATTGTAGAAACCCACCTGACACAGCTCCAGGGATGGTGTATATGATGGAAGTGACAATGCCAATAACCAGCTCCCCTGAATAGATGAACAGAAGAAATCCAAGAACTGCCCTTGATTGGCCATACAATGCATAGACTCGAAAGATCATCACCACTACAAGGAATTGGGTGAATCATCACACACACATGAATGCAATTGGAACTTACAGTCTGCAGCACCCTGGAAACATAAACTACTCCATTGTATCATATGGAAAAGCCAGTTACCTAATGGAAGAGCACTCAATACCATCATGGAAATGGTTTCTGTAAGGACTTACAGCTATGTAATTAATGTCAATCATCCATGATTTCAAGAGATCAAATGAAATACACACATCTGGTATTATGCATACATGGCATTCATTCAATTGATAAGATACAATTATGAAAGAACTCACTGCCAAAGGACCAGGTACAAAGATGGTTCCAGCTTGGAGTATAGTATGGTTGGTCACAATAAAAATTTAGTCCAGAGGACAATACATACAAAGTGCATCAAGACTTGATAATAGATCAAGTCAATACCAAGTGTTAATCATAAAGAAGGTCACATACCTGCCGTAAAGCAAGCCCAAATAGCGGACCTAGATTGGGAACCTAAATCACAAAGGGCTATGGTAAGGGAGGAGGATCTGGACGTACAATGAGGAATGCGAACGAGACCCAAGTCCATTCCCTGTTCTGTCCCATCGTCAACATTATGTCGTCGCCGTCAAGATGACTTACCCAGATGTGTTCGACCTAGTAGTGTGAATCAAGTAGCAGAATTGATGGACAGTACGATAATAGATACCTCGGATGGGAAGGTGAGCACTAAGTACTGGATGTCAGTAGTGAGTCGACAAACGCAAATTTATGGCGTACCATAGTCATACGCAATCGCCGTAATCATCCCAACTAACGGCGCTCGTAAGCAAAAAGAACCACCCATAGGATAAGACGTACGAGCTGCGCAGTTATACAGATGAAAAAACTCAAAAAACGGTATCAGGTCCGAAGACATGACGACAACAGGTCGAACTCGAAGTTTGCAGTGAAGCGAGAACGGTGGAGAGAACGAATCTGAGGGGGTAGGAAGGAGTGTATATACCCATCCCAGATCCCTGCGGTCCTACGCAACCCGGCAATGAATGGCGACCGGCGCAGTACGTTTCCATCAAGGAACCTCACATGGTGATGATAGCTATTTGCCCAGCGAACAATACTGCATTGCCAGATTGGTTGATCATGTACATCTATAGGCCAATGATGAGGTTGGCGTCGATGGTTGGTGTCTGTCCCTACAAGCGTGTTTCGTTCAGTTGGAGCAATATATACCCAGACCCAGACCATACCACGCTGTTGACGAAACGACTTCGACTCGGAGGTCTGTATCGCTATCGTGATATCGAGTAGAAGGTGAGCACAGGAATGATCAGATCGAAAAACTTGTCCTTGTACTGTATCGCCAACTACCCACCATCATCGAGGGCCGTCAGACAGTGGACCTTTTTCCACGTCCAAGCGAGTGGGAGTACACATGACTGCCATGACCGTATTTCGATCCTGAGAAGAAGCGAAAGGGACCGAGTTCTGTCGAACGGTGTCGATTACCCGACCGGCGCCAAACAGCGCTTGGGGTCAGTTGGGCCTTGGTTCTCGGCGACGACGACGGTTGCCACATGCAAGTCGCGTACTGTAACTTTGATGAGCTAAAAACGGACGCCACTGAAGTCGGTGTCAGTAATGGTCCAGGTTTTCACACAAGTTCATTTCGCGTCAATACAGCCCCGGGTCGTTTGATGCAATTATGTCCAAGAAAACAACAGAGATCATCTAATATCTCCATACAACCATGACTGTGGTTATAATGATAACATCAAAAGTACTAGCAGCAAAACATCACAGCACAAATCCCATCCCATCCCGATCATCCGCCCAAAGTCGCGCATACTCGAGGCACAGCCGATAAACATACACTATCCCCCAGATCAGACCAGAAAAAAGAAACGCCAATCGCGAGACGAGGCACGCACCTTCCATGTCGACAATACGTCCAATAGTTTGTTTCCATTGTTTCCCAGCCCTCGCGATCTGTCGTAGTTCCGCGTCCCTCTCCTTCTTGACTGCTTCCCAATGGGCTGGTTGCACCGTCACGTTTGCAACGTCCATCGTCGATGCCGAAGGTCCAGAGAAATACGCGTGAATGTTATAGATCTCCGAATACGACGACGAGAGAGGTATATAATGTAACCTTGATGCACGCTCGACCCCTGAGCATCCACGCCGACGGAACCAGGGCAACTTACCACGGCTGTATCCAATCCGAAAAGTACTCCTTGTATACCGTCGACTTGAGCGTGACGCTGTCCGACGCCAAAAACGCCATGAATCGTGCAGAGTAGGACATCCCGTCCAGGTCGACGAGGTATTTGTACGACCAATGCTTGCCCAACGCCACCATAGTCGCAAAACGGTGTACTTTACGCAGTTCTTCTTCACCACCGGGGTAACTGCCTGTGGCGGAGACAAACGCCACGTCCATCAAGTCCTTATTGACGTCCCTGGCAGGGACAGTGGTTGAAATAAAGGTGTCAGGCTGCAACGGCGAGGCATGCATGATTGTCAAATTGGCATGGACACTTTCGTGCGCCATACGGAGGAATCTAAAAGATGTGGCTCATGGTGAGTTTGTCGTTGGTAAGTTTCACGAGGCAAATACCTGTGCCGCTGATAAGTGGGCGCAAACCCTGGTGGCGTGCTACCACCACCTGTAGTGGCACCACGCCAAAAGACGAGATCACTCTTCTGATCCCAGGGAATCTCCATATCGTCAATTTCTCTGACATCTCTGGTTGTTGGATCATATGCATATGTATACCGAGAGTGGCCCTTTTGATAGTAGTGACTAGGTATCCGGATGTCTGCAAACCCCTTGGCCTTTGAGGGAGAGAGCACAGGAGCGAGAACTGGAATCGTCCGCCAATCGGAGAAAAAGTGTCCTTGCGTGTAACGAGCCCATGGATTTTCACAGAAATCGTACTCGTCATCGACGGTCTTGGCGAACGCCAGTGGTTCGTCCGAACCTTGTGTTTTTCCCAGAAGTGCGTTCGCCTTCTGAATGTTTGAACTGCGGTATGAGCTGTAAAGTCGCCGTGCCGGGCTGCCAGGAGGACATGCGCGTCGATAGGCATCCCACACGCTGCCATCGCCCTGCCAGTCGGGTACAAAGTCATCCAACATCGTTTTCATGCCATCTGGGCGGGCCAGATGAGATGATAAACAGTCAATCCAACGAGTACATACCAGAATCATCTTGCAGTGTGAGGTTGGGGTGTTGCAGATGCTCCCATGGGACAAGCACCCGACCCTCTGCTTTCGCATTGATCGCAAACTCCATATCGGGTAGCTACGAAGAGTGTCAGCACTTGTCATGTACAAGGCAGGCATGTTACCTTTTCCTGAAAGTTTTCGAGCAACGTACGGAACCCGAGGGATCGGTGTCCACGCTCTTTGTCGTCGTACGATTTGTCGATTTTGACAGCAGATACCTCGCCATCCCGGATTCGCACGAGGTCGATGGAAGGTAAGCGTCCCATCTGTCGACAGCGTCAAGGATGGTCCAGTTCGAGCACAAGCCTGTCCCACCAGATACGTTCTCCGACGTAACTCCTCGCCGCTCAAGGCCCAAAACGGCGCAAGGTCCTCGACTATGGCATCAAACTCGTCCGGGAGCTTGAAGCCGCGTTCCTTTGCAAATTCCCACCAGGCGTCGAAACCGCGAGGTGGGTCTCGACCGTATCGGCGCTTGTACTCGACGACAGCTTCGGGGAGTGTCTGGCTCTGTTTTTTGAGAAGATTGGTAAAGGCGATCTTGGCGTCTGTCATGAGTGTGGCGATGGGGTGTTCTGTGATCGTGCCAGTGCTCCGCGTGAACACTGAGAGCCAGCGCGTATTCGAGGCTGTCCGGACCTGTTTGCGGTCACTTCTGGCTGAAAAATGACCGGCGAGCATGAATAGCAGGAACACGGTCGTCAAGAAGGTCCACCTGCGCCGCTGGTCGGTGGAGCGCATCTGGTAATTTAAATGTGGTTAGTGACCAACAAAAGGTGGAAGGCCCGAAAAGGCAATCCTAGTTAGTTGTAGTGATGCGGTGAGCTGGCAGCGCTCGACTCTGCCATGACCTCCTCCTACGCCCGCCCGTCCCCGCAGTCCTCCTCGTCCCCCCGCAGACCATTTTGTATCGCAGAACTCGCAGATCGCGCTACACACAACTTGTGGGACCCTTCAAAGGGCTTGAAGCAATGGCTCAAAGCTGCCGATGGCTTCCGCAAGGTTGGCAGAGGACATCAAGAGGCGGGCGACCTCGAAGCCGCCTTTGTCGAATTCGCCAAAGCTGCCACCATCATCCTCGAGAAACTCCCTTCTCACAAGGAGTATTTCACCCTCTTGACAGCAACGCAACGCCATAATCTCGGTCTCGTGAGTCCGCAGCACGTCCTCGGGCACAAGACGTTTCTTGTGCTCGTGTGGCTGGATTGCGACCTCTTACGCTCGCGTGAACTGCCACTGATACTGTCTACCTTACAGAACGGCCAAGACATCCTCGCCCACCTCGGTGATATAAAACCCGTCCTCGTCGACCGCTACGAACGTTGGGCTGCACAACACCCTGAAGAAGCAGCAGCCGTGCGCGCCGCACTGGACGCTGGTGTGAGAGTGCAAGTCGACTCCAGACCCGATCGGTACCCCGACCATGACGAATCAGGTTGGCACGCTCATGAGGCAGTACGACGGGAGGCACAGTTGAGACGGGAGGAGGCGAGGAGAGAGGAAATAAGACGCTCGGGCGACGCGCTCTACAAAGCAATCGAAGAAAAGACCCTCGTTCAACATCGTCGGCCCCAAATCGACACCACCACGAGCAGAAAGAAGGACGATGCATTGTCAGCTGCAAGACGTGCGGCCCACGTCTCTCGCGAGCCGTCCCTCGTTAGGCGAGAAAGGTCGGACAGGTCCGGTTCAGAACCTGTCACTCCTGTCACTGGTGAAGAACGGGAACGACGACGAGAACGAGAACGCGAGCGCGACGACATTCGGCATTATCAAGAAGAAGCGAAGCGACGAGAAGAAGAGGATGCGCTTCGAAGACGGAATAGAGAGCAGGAGGGTATTCTGAAGCGTCAGCAAGAAGCAGAGGCTGCGTCTCGCGCAGCACGCCGCAGTGCCGTCCCTTCACCCACATATGCGCCTGCCCCCTCGAACCATGCTCACCAATATGTGCAGCCTTCACCAAGGAACGGGGAACCCGTTTATGAAGACGCCATTCCACCTTCCATGCCATTAGAAAGTCCGACAAGGTTAGTCTCATCGCAGCTTCTGTCCTCATGTCCGCTCTTATCCCAACATTGCAACAGACATCAAATGTTATCTGTGAAAGGGTACGTAGGCTAGCCCTGTTAGGGGCCACACGTCACTCACTCACTTCCATTCCAGCCCTTCATACCCAATACCAGTAACGACTACGTCACCCGTACCGCCAGACGGGCACATTCGATACCCGCAACTCATGTCGCAGCACCAACTTTCACAAGGTTACACGCCTTCCCTACAATCCATGTTCAGTTATCCAACCCTCAAACCTTCCGAAGTAGGGCCTTCTTCTCTTCTGTTCATTCCAGACGCGTCCAAAACGGCGTCTGCCCACCTTTACCCTCCCGACACGCTTCCTCGTCACGCCGCACCTCCTCTGGTTCCACCTGGCAGTCAATACACCGCCCCCTTCTCAAATCTCTCTCGATCACAAGGTCCACCACCACCGCCTCCCGCACCGCCGCTCCACATCCAAAGCGAACGGTTCCGCACAGCCTCCCAAGAGTCCGCCCGCATTACCCGAGAACGGGTGAACGAAGAACGCGTTCCAGAACTCAAATCCGTGTCCCTCCCACGTGACTGTCTCCCACGTTTCCTCTCCATCGCCGCCCTCAACACGTCGCGAAACCGTGAGACTTGCGGGTTGTTGTTGGGGAGGGACCACAAGGGCAAGTATGTCGTGACGACGTTGTTGATTCCAAAGCAACACTCTACGAGCGACACGTGTACGATGGACGAGGAAGAATTGGTGATGCAGTTTACGGAGGAACGATCGTTGATTACGCTTGGATGGGTAAGTTGGGGGATTTCGATGGAACGCGATGGCGGCTGACCACATGTTAGATTCACACTCACCCATCGCAGTCATGTGAGTACCTGGCAGGTCGCCCTCGTATGCTACTTCTCACTTACCTGTCGCGCATGTGCAGGTTTCATGTCTTCGGTCGACTTGCACACCCATTCGGGCTTCCAACGTATGCTCCCTGAATCCTTTGCTGTTGTCTGTGCGCCAAAATCTTCCCCCAAGTACGTCCTCTTCATGTGCGTGTCGTCGCTCCAGTATTGACAATCGTATCTTTCGCAGCTTTGGGATCTTTCGTCTGACCGATCCGCCGGGTCTAGAAACGATCTTAAACTGTCATGCCAAGGAAGCGTTCCATCCGCATCCTGATCTTCCTATTTATACTGTGCGTCTATTTTTTTTTCAAACTTTTTCCGTCCAGTTGTCTTGACACGCCTCCCCCTCTTTTTTTCCCGGTATGCTCTGAAACGCGCGTTGGATTGCTCGACCTTGAAAGGATGCCGACAAGGGACACGTACAGATGAAGGATATGCCGCTCGAGATTGTGGATCTGCGGTGATCACGAATGCGTTTTATGCACGAGTCCCTCATGAACGTTTTTTTTCTCCTTTTCTTTCCCGTCTACACGTACGCCAATCGATTCGTTCGATATTGTCTTACCTACGCGTTTTTGAAATATTCTTGTCTCACCTGCGCCGCCCCGTCCTGCCCTGTCGTTCCTGGCGCCTCTCCGTGCGCGTGCGTGTGGACGCGTATCCCGTCATGTACTGTTCTCTTTTCCCCTTGAAAGCAAGCGACTGTTTGGCGGCGTTATATCTGGGTTTTTTTTCCTTTCCCCCACCCTCGTTCGCCCGGATAGGTGAGGTCCGAGATGAGAACGTTACCCCCCGAACGACTCGGAGCGACGAGGGGCTGCCATGATCGTTCCAACTTGTGATTTGACTGCCGACTGCCTCCTCTTCATGGAGGCACTGCGACGCCATCAGCAGGCTGGTCGGAACTTGAGAATGGTGGTGGTGGTGGTGTTTGGGAAAGTTGAAACGGAATCGATCGAGCCGATTTCCGAGTTGGATCGCCTAGATCGAACAC
>JBBPTZ010001114.1:0-11767 GCA_038094315.1 Phylloporus cf. tubipes
GTTCTGTCCATTGACATAACTCGACGCGTCTTTATAGCATGGCAAATCAGTATCGAGCGCATCACGCCAGTAGATGTTCTCACCTGACGCCAAGAAGAGTGCCATCTGTGCGATTTCTATGTCGCGTGATCAGCTCGTGGAAGCAAGGTTTGCACGATGCTAGCACGAAATACCTACCCTGTGGGATACCGTACCGACCCATTGGATTCAATTGTCCGATCTTGGATGCGCTACCTCGCTCACGAGCGGCGTCGAACATGCTTTTCGTCATGTTGGTCTCGATCAAACCAGGACAGATTGAGTTTACGCGGACGTCGGTCTTTTGTAATTGATATACGCTCGTTTTCGCGATCGAATTGACGCTGTAGTGATGATGAGATCATTGCACGAAGAAAGTAAACGTGACCTCACGCGGCCTTGCTTGCACTGTCTGTAAACTTGTTGACAATATGAGTGGAATATGAAAAGGAAGAACTTACAGTCAATAGCTCCTGCGCCCGAGCGCAATCCGGCCACTGGCAGAGCGAGTTCAAACGCGGAGGAATTAGAAGCGTGGAAAAAAACAAACCAGAGGCGGTCAAAATGATACTCCCGGCACTCAACGTCTTGCCGTTCGAGGGATTGGTGCGCATCATAGCTTGCGAGGCATGCTTTACCGCCAAGAAGCAGCTGCAGAGCATAAAAAGTCGATCACGGTAGCACGAACGTGAACTTACTTACGAAAGAGTGTTGATACGCATCGTTTCCATGAACCGGTCCGCGGTGGTGTCTTGTAGTACCACGTTCGCCACGACTCCAGCCTAATGGACCGTCAGGGGGTGGAAAGACTCGAGGGAGGAAAGTCAGACATTTGCAAAAAAGACATCGAGCTGGCCCTCTTCATCGACTGCTTGCTTGCACACTGCAGCTATCGCAGCATCATCCGCAGCATCAGCTTGAATTGTTGTAACCTGTACGGCCGCGTGAGCTGGTGAAATTGCAATTACACCTTGTGTCCGACCTTTACGTCTGGATACAAGCGTTCGATCGTTGATTCAAGGTCCGGCAGGTTCTCTGAACAGAAATCCATCAAATAAAGGTGTCGTGCACCTGTACAAATCACACCGGTGATGAGCACTGCCCGAGAGATGCGGAAGAGTCACCATCCAGACCTTCATGTGCAAAGAGGAGGGCGGAGGCACGCCTGGGTATTTACGCACAGACCGAAATATGGGCGTAAGTGGTGAAGCGAGGCCCTGGACAACGTTTGACATTACCCAATGCCATGCAATGAGCCCACTCCGGTGATGATGCAGACCTTTCCATGGAGTCGGTGTCCGCGAGGCGTTTTCTCGAGATGCGACTGAATCTGGTCTATGCGGGTGAGCGTTCTCTGGTAGTGCTCTGCTGAGGTGGGCTTGAGTCCCTTGTTATCCTTTGCCATTCTATCCAGTTTCGCAGGGATGGTAGTAGAGCGTGTCAAAGCCTCGTCAAATTATGAAATCCTCGTCCCGCGAGCAATAGAGCGAGACAGCGGAATCTATAGTATACGGATATCCACAGCAACACCGAGAGAGGACATGTACGTTTCAATAGCGATAGACTACGAGTCCATGGCACCAAAGACTTGGCGATAAAAAAGAGAAAGAAACCGTCGGCAAGCCGACCTCTACCTTGTTGAGAGCGCAACGAGTCCGCTATTTGAACGGCGGGTATGGATAGCCACTGTTCTCAGGAGTGCTGTGCGATCCCGGTCTGCCATAGGCTGCACCAGGGTATTGGACCGGATAACCCTGTGCAGGACGGTCTAAACCCATTGGGTATCCGTAAGGGTCCGGGTGGACCACGGGCGATTGGACATACGGCTGGCCGCCATATGAAAACATGGGCGGAGCCTGTCGCGTATAATCGATGCCATGGACGGCAAATTCGGCACCATAAGAAGACTGATCCGACAAGTCCGGGGAGGAAGATGAAGTGTGCGACACGGGCGAGTCATGGAAGTTGTGCGGAACCGAGCTCATATCGTTTGCGTCCGTGCATGGAGTGTCGGGATAAGACGAAGCGGAATGTTCGACGGCGAAACATTCGGCAGGGATGCAAGGGCGTTTCTGCGCAGGGTATGCGCTGCACAACTGGTCGTGGATCTGGCGATCTACAAGAGAAGTCGTCTGTTGCCCATCATAGGGCCTTATCGGAGACTCCGAAGCGGGAGGGCTAGGGAGGACGGGCGGGGAGATAGGGGGATTCTGTTTTCCAGAGGGGATAAGGTTAGTCCTTGGGTCAAAGGTATAGGCCGGCGTGGTTGGTACAGGGCGTTTGCGCGCCTTTTGGGGCTGGGAAGGAGGCTTCTTTACTCTGTCATGAGAAAGCGGTTTGTGGGTCAGCAAAGGTTTCATTTCCTTTGACTTCTGTTTCGGAACGAGGTTAGGAGGAGAACGAGGCGGTAATGAGATGCACATACCGGGGGAGAATCCCTACGATGGTGAGGAGCAGCGGTGAGATCGTGCATGATTCAGAAGAGAGGTTTTTTTCCTTGTTTTTTGGGTGCTGATTCTGGTCGTCAGACGCAGCGATATATACGAGACTGACCTGTGTAATGGCATTGAAACGCGATGGCCTGGTGCCGTAGCAAGTATCCCTGTGTGTGGTGGTGGTGGTTAGTTGGTTAGCGTCGAATTGGTACTCCGCCCCGTCGAGTATCTTGACCACCACGCTTCATCGCGTCCTTGATCATGTCCTCCAGCATAGAACTAATCAACCCAAAAGCCGAATCAGTTCGTCGCGCTGCGGCACTGCAGGTAATTTCATCTCGCTCCATCTTCCTCCTCGTCCGCATCCCTCCCACCAGGTAAACACAACAGGTGCGATGGGTCTCGCAAATGTGGTCAAGGGCAATCTCGGTAAGCATCCCTCACCACCCCTCTCGCCGCGATCGAACATCCATCAGGTCCAAGAGGAACGCTCAAAATGCTCGTGGACGGTGCAGGCCAGATCAAGATGACAAAGGATGGCAAGGTGCTGCTCTCAGAGATGCAAATACAGAACCCGACAGCAGCGATGATCGCCCGTACTGCGGTCGCGCAGGACGATCAGGTTGGCGATGGCACCACCTCCGTCGTCCTCCTCGTAGGAGAACTCCTCAAACAAGCAGATCGATACATCTCTGAAGGCGTGCATCCCACCGTCATAGGTCAAGGCTATGATCTCGCGAAGAAAGAAGCTTTAGCCGTCCGTCTTCGATACTCGCCAGGATCCCCGTCGACCGCTGACGCAACCTGCAGTTTCTAGACACGTTCAAACAGCCATCGAAACTGGATCGGCCGACCCTGATTAATGTCGCACACACTTCGCTTGCAACCAAGCTGCACGCCTCGCTAGCGAAGCAGCTCGCAGCTGACGTCGTAGACGCCGTACTTACTATCATGCCACCGCCGCCCCCCAAAGGCACGTATTTAATACACGAAACAAGGGTCTGCACGCTAAAAGTTTACTGCAGCTTCCAAAGATCAATGGAGGGACCCTATTGATCTTCACATGGTTGAAATTATGAAAATGCAGCACCGCACCGCGTCGGAAACTCAGCTCGTGCGTGGTTTGGTCATGGATCATGGCGCAAGACATCCGGATATGCCAAAACGCGTCGAGAACGCCTACATTCTGACGTTGAATGTCAGCCTTGAATACGAAAAGACGTACGTCGGCCTTCGTCGGCCTGCACTGCTTCCCCCAACTCTAATTCACAAAACCTTAGGGAGGTTAATTCTGGCTTCTTCTATTCGTCAGCAGAGCAGCGCGAAAAACTCGTCGAGTCTGAGCGACGTTTCGTGGACGCCAAAGTGAAAAAAATCGTCGAGCTCAAGAATCTCGTCTGCGACCAAGCTGTTGGTGGCAACGAGAAGCCCAAGAACTTCGTTGTAATCAATCAAAAGGGAATAGACCCTCTCAGTCTCGATATTCTCGCGAAAAGTGGCATTCTCGCCCTGCGGCGTGCCAAGCGACGCAACATGGAGCGGTGCGCCTTCCGAGGGTTGAGACGTAATGGCGTTGGTTATTGATGACACAATTCGTTCCAGGCTGCAGCTCATTTGTGGAGGCATAGCACAAAACTCCGTCGATGACCTCATCCCGGACATCCTGGGCTGGGCTGGGCTCGTTTATGAGCACACTCTTGGAGAAGAGAAGTTCACGTTCCTCGAGGACGTCAAGGATCCAAAGAGCGTCACGCTTCTGATCAAGGGCCCGAATGCGCACACGATCCAGCAAATCCAGGATGCCCTTCGCGACGGGCTTCGTGCCGTCAAGAATGCACTCGAGGACGAATGTCTAATCCCTGGCGCCGGTGCGTTCGAAGTTGCCTGTGCAGCGCATCTCAGTGGACCCGTCAAGAAGAATGCCAAAGGAAGAGTGAAAATGGGCGTACAGGCGTTTGCGGACGCACTGTTAATCATCCCAAAGACCCTTGCTCAGAATGGTGGATTTGACGTTCAGGACGTCGTCGTAGCCCTGCAGGTGCGGTGTCCCCCTTTTTTTTCGGATGCTATGGCGATCGATCTGTCTGATCTGGATGTTGTTTTTCTGTTCAGGACGAGCAATCGGAAGGAAATATCGTTGGTATCGACCTTCAGTCTGGCGAGCCGTTCGATCCTACGGTCGAAGGTATCTGGGACAATTATAGGGTGAAGCGGCAGATGTTGAACTCCTGGTGCGTCCAGTCGTGTCGTTCTCCACCAACGCGTGTTGTGTTCATTTAGGCACGCAGTTCCGTCATCGCCGTGAATTTGTTGTCTACAGATGAAATACTGCGCGCTGGACGGAGCTCGCTCAAGCCCGAAGGACAGTCGTGATAGATAGCAAAGCCTCGCATGTACAGTGTTATCGTTTCCCTAATATTAGATTCGATGAACCCGTCGAAAAAGCACCTGACAACTATGAACATTAACGACTATACTGTTCTTATGTTACTTGGCAACGCAAGGGCAAAAAAAAGCATCTTCATAAATTATTGTTTAATGCGATCAAGAGTTGGCCAAACGAGTGAACAAGGGGCGAGCGGAGCAGATAAATTACGCCAAAAGTTCCTTCGAACCAGGTCAATCGGAAAGTATATCTGATGCAGAATCCCACCCTGCGTGGACGAGATGCGTCGGCGGGGCCAGTTCATCGCCACAGAAAGAAGCAGACTTTTTCAGGAAATGGGACATGGGTGTCGCCTGGGCGTTCTTCCATGGCACGACTGTTGGAAGCTCTGTGGTGTATGTAACGCGGAGATGAGAAAGGGGGTCTTCACTTGCGGATCCTTCATGGCCCTCTGGGGTTTCTGCAAGGAGCCCCTCAACAGCACGGTCATCGTCGGAGTTTGTACTCTCAAATGACTGTTCACCACGGAACGCCACGCGACGCTTCAAAAAATAGCTGGAGAATTCCACTACCTGTAAGGCTACTCAATTCTATGAATATGGAAGAGCTAGGGAACCATACGTACGGTCCCAGTTGCTGCCTCTGGCAGTTCCTGGTCAGCAACGTCGACTATCATGGACTTCTGCGGTGATACCGATCGACCAGCAAGTGTTGTCCGTGTACTCAACGCGGATGATATCTCAGATTGAGAGGTGGCCAGAGATAAATTATTGTCCTCAGAAAGCGAAGGTCTCGGTCGTAGTCTCTGGCTCCGACGAGTCCCGTTCCCTGATTCCAGCGGTGACTTGGTGGTTGAAGACCATCGTCGCCTGGCAAAATTAATTGGAGATGGTTTGAACGTCAAAATGGTGGAAAAGCTGTGTGTGGAACACCGTGGAGTGGGGAGACGTGGAGCTGACTCTTCAAATTTACTCTCAAGGCCAGGCTTGTCTTGGAACGGAAATTGGTCTGGGCTTGGAATGGGCAGCGGGGTGCGATCTTGAGGAGTGACGGGTCCATTACTCTCGCTCTCCACGGTAGGAAGGGAACCCTCAGCATCTTCGTCGTCGGGGGAAGTGTCTTCGGGTGGAGGAGCCCATGTTCTGCGAGCAAAGTTCGTGGGATTAGGTCGACACAAGAGACCAGCGTTCAAGCCTTTGCCCTTGAACCTTAATAAAGTAGACCCGTTGGGATTGTGCGGACCCGGATCTTCATCTCCGTCTCCTGAACGCGGACTACTCCGTACTTTCTTTATCGGATGCGATGAGTCGTCATCCGGAGTAGCAGCGCGCCCGCGTTTTCTGCCAGAAAGCACAGAAAGTTCTTCATTGTTGGTTTCAAGCTGTTCTTGCTTGTCTCCAAGCCATCGTTCCACCTTTGCCCTCTGCAGGACCCGCGTTCGTGTCGAACCACTCCGCAAGGCACCGAATCGTTTCCTTACGTATCTACCATTCGTAGTCGCTTTCTTGCCAAAGCGACCATTCGAGTCCCTCGGCTGAAGTTTGACGGCGAGCGACTTGGGCCTCAGATTGCCTCGTGTAGACGATGGGCTCGCTGGTTCGCTCCTCGATTTCAAGCTCACTGGGGAAGAGATGCGAGGTCGTATAGTCTTGACAGGTGTAGAAACTTGCGACTTTGGAGGTGGCGGTGCAGTGGAAGCTTTACGGGGCCTACCTCGTTTGCGCTTGGGAACATCTTCTGCCACAGGATATTTGCGAGGGCGACCCCGCTTCCTCTTGGGAGTCATCAGGAGCTCTTTCGCCTTGTCTGACATCTCCACAACTGGTCCCTGTTCAGTCTTCCTTTTCTTCACTGGCCGTTCCTCACCACTAGCTGCAGGTTTAGGCTCCACGGCAGGAACGTTCTTTGGGGCAGGACGTCGAGATGACGGTTCTCCATCATCTCGCGGAACAGGAGCGACAACCTGACTCTGTAAACGAGCTGGCCACGGCCGGGAGTAAATGGCAAAATGGCGCATGCATCTGGGGCCGGGATAAAACGCCACCACGTAAGACATAGTCCGCCTTCTAAATGAATAGGAAGTTCGACATACCGGGGACACTCTTGTGGTTCCTTGCGCTTCTTGCCTCGCCGTGGCGTCGTGTCAACGTTAAGTCCCCAAACAATTTGATTGTCGACGGAAATCATTGGCAGAACGTTGTGGCATGTTACGCAGGTAGGTAATGGTTGTCCATCTGGCCCCATAGGCGCAGCATGAACGGCACTACTAAAAGGCTCGTTCCTATCAACATGCAATGAGGGACGCGTGCGCAGAATTCGTGCTTCAGGTTCTTCCTTGATTGGTATTCTGTCCTTTTCCCTACCATTAATAGGGGTGGATAGTCTGCTTGCACTTTGCCTTGCGCATCGAGAAGACAGTTGTGCAGGGTCAGGTGTGAGCGATTTCGTGGAAACGGCGGGAGTGACAGTAGCAGATGTTTTCTGTCGCCGTGTAGACCTAAGCTGGGCCCTCGGGTCATCGATTAACTCAGAATGACGACTGATAGGGGGAACAGAGCTATAGAAACGAAGTAAGGGTCAAGAATGAACGGTCGACGCATTCCAGACAAACCTCGAGGCTGATCTGAGTGATGCTGATCGGAGGACAGAAGATGAGTCGCCTCCCAGCTCCAAGTCGACATCGGCGACGTCCGAAGCATTTGCAAGTGGCTTGTTTCCTTCCTTCTCTTCGTCGTCACTTTCGTCTGAATCGTCATCTTGTTCCTGGATAATAGCATATACTCCGCGGCGAGTTCGGCGCTCGTTCACGTTGCCAACCGCAGTTGGTAAAGGGTCAGAATCGGTGAGATCATCATCTGATGCCCCGGCATCCGATTCACAGCCGGAGGCCTCGCCTTCAGGTCCATATCCTCCCCGGCCATTCTTTTCGCACGTTTCACAAAGACAGAACCGGTTCTTGCTGCCAACTAGATGGGTGCATCAGGAGTAGGATACGGAAAGACGATACTTGGACTGACAATAGCCATCACCATAATGCGCTGTTATTTCTTCGCCCACGGCGATAGGTCGGAGGACGCGGAAAGTGATGTATTTGCCTTCTCGAAACAACTCGCAATTATTATCACAATCGTGCTGCAAAAGTGACATGAGCACGCGCTTATAGAGGCCATCGTGACTTACATTCACAAATCGAGCCGGGCCCAAAAATAGATGATTTTTCTTCATCTGGCGAGAATGAATTACGCTAAAATCCCTCCTGATGTCAAGATTTCTCAGGTCTGTCCGTTTGAGTTCCTTATCCTCTTCCTTGGATAAATGTGCCATCGAGCCCTTCAATTCCGCAATAACCATCCCAGGAATAAGGGGACGGGTTGCAAGGATACACAACTCCGATTTGCCGGTCTTGTGGGAATATCGTGACGTGTGTGCAATCTCAATACAACCCCCTGGATGGTATAGTTCGAAATACCGTGACGCATGTCTGTGGCGAACCGAACTTCAGGCGTTTGTTAACTAAACAGTGGGTCGTACACACGTGGCGAACGCATTAATCTGCTTTTGTGTATATGGCTTGAGGTAGTAACGAACGGACTGGAGACTGGCAAGTGTGCGAGATCAAGACAAGGTTCTCGAGGACAGGAATAGGGGACACAAACGCGAGGAGTTCGTCCACTGCTTGACGCACAGCGTTTTGAGGAGGACCCTTGCTTTCGACCAACTGGAAATGACATGTAATTGGATATATGCGTTACGAGATGAACAAGGGAGCGTGAGTGAAAGAGGAGATGCGACTCACGCGTCTGGCAATTGACATGAGATCGTTGGTAGGAACTTTTGGGAGTCTTCGGGAAGGATCCATCTTGTGAACGCAGAGGGGGACGTTCCCGGTGCCGAGTTTCTCGACGAGAAGATGACTGAGAAAGTCGTCGTCCCTGGAGAGGTCACGCATGTTCATGATTTTGGTGGGCCGCCATGACAATGGGGCCCCTCGGAGGGAGTGAGAGCCAGCCACCGACGCCGGGGGCATCGAGCTCGACGACGGGGGGGACGACGGGGACGCGGAACGGTGATGATGGGAGGGGGGAAGAAAATAAAGACGCGAAGAGGCAGAGCGAGAGGAAAGGAACAGACAGAGTCTGCAAGCACTGGTCCGGTTACGGCATTGACTTGTGCTCTACCCGATTATATAATACAAATCAGACTTTAACAAGGACGCTGTGTGAGGACATGGGAGAAAAAAAAATCGCATAGCGGTGGTGGAGAACAACACAGGACTAGTCAAGTACTTTATCGTCCTTTTCACTCATCCCTTATGCGTTGTGCGCGTGCTTCTGCTTTCCAGTCCGCAGCTTCCTCACGTAGAACTAATACACTGACGTCAGCGCAGCACCCAATCAAACGCAATCAACCTACTTCGAGCTCCTTGCCCTCGAGGATATACCCATCTGCGCGACCAGACTGTCCCGGTCGGCTCGAAATGGCAGCATATAGCCGACCCGCAACGAACTGTTGTTCCAAGAGAGGGTCGATTTTAGCATCTGGCAGCAGATCAGTTCCGGCCCGTCAGCTGGGATCATTCCGATATGATATCACCTTTCTTTCTCTCCTCCAAGATGCGTTGCACGTGATTGGATTTTTTCACCGGCGCTTCACCGGTAGCGGCAGCAGCAGATGCCTTGGCAGCACCCTTCTTGGTGATGGGCTGTCCATACTATATTAACCAAAATCATTGAGCGACGCATACGGACAGACACCGTCAATTACTCACGTGCGCCTCGTACCATTGCCTGAAGGGGGTCGCATCGACTTGGATGATGGCACCCTTGACGAGTGTGTTGGTACGGACCAACTCGTTGTTGGAAGCATTGTACACCTGAGTGACCGTGAACATCGTTGGACGCATACAGTGTGAGATCTGCACGTACGACACTGATGAGACGAGTCTTCCTTGTAGTGTGCTCTGAGCCCCAAGCAAAGTTCCCAGCGTCGAGGCGGAGTGCACGATACTTGAGATTACCGCCGCGAACGCGCACGGTATGGATACGCTTCGGGCCAAGCTTGGTGTTGGCAGGCTGACGGCCGAGCTCGAACTTTCTCTTCTTGCGATAGTGGGCGCGCTGCGCACCGGTTGCGGAACGCTTGTGCCGAGACGAACGTGAAATACCTACAGGATTGTCAACGTGGGGATGGCCTCACGGGGAGAAGGACTTACCCATGTCGAGGAGTCTTGAGGATGGGAGTCGTGAGACCGCCTACAAGGTTTTGATGATACCCACTGAAAATCAAGGTTTGAAAAGTTGAATCTCCGACGGTAAATCCCGCTTCATGTGGCTGTGTCTTCTCCTCGACCCTCGCCATTGACGCATGTCTACGCACCTGGTTAAATGGCGGTGGTCGCCCCTCCTCGCTTCCTTTCGCTTCCACCTCGTACATCATGTTCGTCTTGCTATCCAACACCGCTCGATTTCGCATCTTTCGAAGGCGCAAGAACGCTAGGACGACCTCGCTACCCCAAACAACGCGAAGCGAACTAAACCGCCTCGTTCATACATCGGATCCGGTGGTGCGAAAGGTATCATCTCTTCATTTGCGCCTACTCCGCGTACGCAGTTCCATGCGCTCCAGGCATTCAGTGCAGAGATGCAGGCATTCTCCAAGCTCTATTCTCGCTACCTCATCGATAAGGACAGCCGGCAAGACCTGTGCGTTCTTTCACTTGGAGTCGAGAGTATTCATCGACGATGCCTGTGGACAGCGATTGGGAGAAGGTTCAGACCCCTGACCCGGATCAAATCATCTCCTATGACCAGCTACCCAGCACAGTCGATCCTAGAACATTGTCTAAATTAGCGATACTCAAGTTCAACGGCGGTCTCGGAACATCCATGGGCATGTATAGCGTTTCCCCCTATTCCTGCATGTATTCGCGCACGTAAGTGAATAACTAAAAATGGAAACAGGCATGTCTGGTGCAAAGAGTGCCCTCGAGGTCAAGGATGGAATGACGTTTCTTGACCTGGTCGTAAGTCAGGTTGAACACCTCAACACAACACATGGGGTCAACGTTCCCCTTCTCCTCATGACGTCCTTCAACACCCACGAAGACACCCTGCGCATCATCCAGAAATACGCCGACCAGCCGATCAAAATTTCGACCTTTAGCCAATCGAAATTCCCGCGTATCTTCGCCGACACCCTGCAACCGTGTCCTCACACCGCTCTGGATGACAAGCAGCACTGGTATCCTCCGGGCCACGGCGATTTGTATGACTCGTTGGTCCGCAGTGGTACTTTGGACCGTCTTTTGGCAAATGGAAAGGAATACCTATTTGTATCAAACTCTGACAATCTGGGTGCCATGTAAGTAGTGGAGATTCGTCGTGTGGAGCAAGTTTCGGAAGCGTCAAATGTTAGAGTGGATCAGAAGATTCTGCAATATATGATGAACACTGGCACAGATTTTCTGATGGAGGTCACCAACAGGGCCAAAGCGGACGCGGAGGTATTCGAGTCATGTCTATTTTGTTCGTTCTACTTGGAATGTAATTCGCTTGATAGGGTGGTACTCTCATTCAGTACGACGGCTTGATGCGTCTGCTGGAGAATGCTCAGGTGCCCCCGGAGCATGTGGATGATCTCGAGTCTGGTAAGCAAGATTTCCCGAGCTTGCTGTCTAGATAAACGTTGATGGGAATGTTAGTACGCAAGTTCAAGGTCTTCAATACCAATAATCTGTGGATAAATCTCAAAGGTCCGTTACCACTGATGTGCATGGTCAGGTCATAACTCGTTTGCCAGCCCTCAGGGAGGTCATGAACGACAGAAGCATGGATCTCGACATCATCGTCAACCCCAAGGTCACCGACGACGGCCAATCTATCATTCAGGTACGATCTGCACGTGTCGCACGGAAATTATTTCACGTTGG